>JADDOH010009506.1:0-123379 GCA_016648135.1 Agrypnia vestita
TCTGGAGCTATGTCAAAACGTGTAATAAATCTCAAGGTGTCCCAAATTGCATGTTCTTAGGAGATAGGAAGGCTAATAATGGCACGGATATAGCAAACTTATTCTCGGAATATTTTAGCTCAGTTTTTAGTACACCGAATGATAGACCTACCATTACGCCCATAATTAACCACGAAAACCACATAACTAATATATGCAGTATTGAAGTGACAGAGGAAATTGTACTAAAATATCTTTAAAAAATTGATATTCACAAAGGTGCCGGCCCGGACGAAATACCCTCAATCTTTATTAAACGATGTGCACACAATCTAGCCTTACCCCTCTCTTTAATTTACAATCGTTCTCTAACAGAATGCACTGTCCCTCTTATTTGGAAATCTGCATATGTATCTCCTATCTTCAAGAATGATAAAAAAAATGATGTAAAAAACTATAGGCCTATCTCCAAACTTTGTATATTTAACAAAATTTTTGAAAAAATAATCTATGACCAACTGTATCCAGCTCTTAAGCCTACCTTGAATATTAATCAACACGGTTTCATTAGTGGTAAATCTACAACCACAAATCTTTTGACTTTCGTAGAATACCTCCAAGATAACTTAGATAACAGAATACAAGTGGACACTATCTACACCGACTACAGTAAAGCGTTCGATAGGGTTGATCACTCAACACTGTCAAACAAGCTTTTAAAGATAGGTATTCACGGCAATCTTTATCGTTGGCTTACTTCTTATATCTCCAACCGTAGTCAAATTGTAGTGGTTGCAGGGTTTAAATCTAACACTGTTGTTGTAACATCTGGAGTACCTCAAGGCAGTCTGCTGGGACCATTGCTATTTAACATTTATATCAATGATATAGGTGATTGCTTTCTAAACTCAAAAACTATCCTATATGCAGATGATATGAAAATTTTTTCTCCCATAAACTCACTAGAAGATTGTCGAAGGCTGCAAGATGACCTACATCGTCTGAACACGTATTGCAATGCCCACAGCCTGGAAATAAATGTTTCTAAATGCTTCGTTGTACGCTTTACAAGAAATAAAAAGGTATTCTCTAATGAATATTCAATTAATAATATAACATTATCTACCAAATCCGAAAGCAAAGACCTTGGGGTGATACTTGACAGTAAATTAAATTTCAACAAACATATCGATTATATAGTCACCAATGCATCATCTATGCTTGGTTTTGTCATACGCACATGTAAACATTTCAAAAATATCAGTACCCTCAAGACACTTTATTTCTCATACGTTCGTAGTATTTTAGAATATGCATCTCAGGTGTGGAATCCAGGTTATGCAGTACACGAAAATAGAATTGAAAGCGTCCAAAACAGATTCCTAAGATACCTAGACCTCCGTTCATTTAGATCTCATATAAGCAATGAAGACTCTGCGAAGTTTTTTAACATGCAGACCCTAACTCGTCGAAGAAACATAGCTGACGCGGTGATGCTATTCAAAATAACACACAATCTAGTTGATAGTCCGGAACTTCTTCAACGAATATCTTACCACATCCCAACTCGCAATAACAGACATTCACCTACTTTTCATCTCCCCTTTTGTAAGACCAACTCAAAACAAAACTCCTTTATGTACAGATCCACAAATTCATTTAACACAAACTATCACCACATTGACATTTTCAACGCAACAATAAGAAACATAAAACAAACAATATCTACACTACCGCACCCAAACTAATTTGTACATTATATCTTCCCTTCTACTCCCGTCCCACATTCCCCTCCATTCGCTATTAATGTATGTTAAATTAAATTTTTAAATTCAGTGGAAAATTTTTAAGATTGTTTTGCTGTTAACTTTTCCCAAAACAAAATAAATAAATAAACACACAAATACACACACTCACACAAACTCACTATTGGACATGTTTTTTCTTATTTTTTATCGATTGTATATATGTGTTTTCTTGTAATTGGCCCAAAACTCTGTACATCAATTATTGTTTTTTTCAAGATTGATTAATTATATGGCTGTAAGAAAACCAATAAATGAAAATAAAAAATAAAATCTTCTTTGTAAAATTTTCTTGGCTATTAGGTATGTCATTTGTAATTTACAATTTTACTAAATTGAGTATGAAAATGTATTTCTGAATGTTCAAATATTTACAAGACTTTCAAAGTGATCTACTATGATAATTTATATTAAATATAAATAATCCGTTGTATGATGCTATACTTGGAGAAATATTTAGCGGTAGGAATTACATTATGCTGTCATCTGTTTTCAGATTTTTATTCATGAGATGAAACGCTTTTACTGTTTCTTTTACTGGTTGTAGATTAAATTCCAATAATTATCGAAAAATACGTTATAGGAGGGTAATATGCTATTAAACAGCATATATTTCTAACTTTTTTGTCAATGATCTCTCGAATGAACATTGAATTGGTTAGGTTAGAATGGGTAAGGTTTAGTAAACTACAAGCTCAGACAAGTTTTTTGCAATTTCTGCCTCTCTGGCCGACGTTTTAAATCCCATTGCAGGGTCCATCATCATGGCTGATGTGATGAGTATGTGTTGATGTTTACCTAAGTTTTAAGTAAAACCTTGATAAACCTTACCAAAATCAGGGTGTGTCCTAATTTGCGTTAGGTTAAGTACTGGCTTGCAATATCGTGTCGAAAGCAATGTATTGTCTGGTGATACCGTGACGGAGACAGGTGTTTTTGTGACATTATGTCACTATTCTATCTGCTTTATTCTGCAATTATCTGTGCGGTTTTATCGATTCATTTGATTTCGCAGCGCCGAATACCACGAGGTTTTTAATTTAAGACCATCATCCCTATTAATATTCACCGGTGTTTTAATATCTCGAGTGCCCCCTTGACCTGGCTAATTGCTTGATTTTGAGAGTTTTACCAATGCCAGCATTTACCATAATTAATTAGTAAAAGCCCGAACATTAATAAGACTCCAACAGAGTTTTAGCAACTTATTACGACAAATTCGATTTTACCAACAAACTTGACATTTCCCAATTTTCGGACCTTTACATTAAAATATACATTTGTTTAACTCACAGACCTTGAAATATTTAGCACCTGCACGGCCAATTTTCCGTATTACGAAACTCACAAAAAGCGCCTCGAACGCATTAAGCAGATTTTCACAAAAAATTGATTTAAAATTACTCTCGTTCAGACGAACGATAAGTGATGTGAAACATCACCAGAAATTATTTAACAATCGCATTCAATTAGCAGAAATTCTAAATTCCCATCCCGCAAAGTCGAACAAGAGCACCGCACATTTTTCACTTGACTCGTTGGAGAACAAACTACAAACAAAAAAAAATAACTGGGTTCTTGACAACTTTAACACGACTTTTGTAAATTTTTGAGAAGTTTGCTAACTCTGTTGGGGGTAAACTTGTGAGGTGACATATTACCTTTCATACATGCGCGCACACACCAACGACTTGAATTTCTATCTAACAGACACATATCTCTTTTATTTTTTTATTTATTATTTACACAGAGTATTCGCAAGTTCTCAGTTACAATTAATCAACAAAACAACGTTATTTTGAAATATTCAACTGGAGCTCAATTAAGAACATATACCAATATGATTTCAAATCTTAAACGCTAATCTAACCAACAGTACTAATTCTTCTATTCTACTTATTCTTGTGAAATTAGGGTTTCTTTTGATTGGCTAGTCTTTGTCTATTATACCACTGCTGTGTATGATTATCAGTTCTGATCAAATCTGTAAACGAAAAATAAATAAATATGCAGCATGCGACAACAATACATGCTTCTTTTGACTCCCTTTCTTTTAACTCGTAGGGTCTGCTTGTTTGCCGAAAAAACTTTGGATCGACTTTAACCCTTTTCTCGTGATCAAATCGAGCTGAAACTTTGCAGGCAGACTCGTGGCGATGCTTAAAATTATCTTACAAATTTTCGTTTAAAAAATTTATTTATAGTATTATTTTGAATTTTCCGAAATTTTAATGTTTTTTTCAAATTGGAAACCATACAAATGAGAAAGGAGCTCGACGCGTGGAGAAGGCGCGAAACCTGTTTCAACTAGTCTGTCTCGAGCCATGGGTCAATTATTACGTTTTCAACATTCTAAAAGTTTTAAGGATAATAATATACATGGAATAGATTTTCCACACGAACTTGAAGCAAGAGAAATATGATGATAGAATATCAAATTGGAAACAGTACAAATGAGAAAGGGAGTATAATAAAAACTTGGTTTTTATGAGTCATTTTTTTCTTTTCAGGGTATATAACCTTACGAACATACCTAAATATACTTCAAGAATTTAAAATACCACCTGTTACAAAATATACGCCTTATGCTATACTAACAAATATTTCTACATGAAAAAAATCGCCCCGAATACGATATAAGCAATAGATAATAAAGACATTTAAGAAATAGATAAAAGACAAATAAAAATACCAATTTTAAGAACTACCATGACACAGCCCCCCTCAACATACCTTGGTGTAAAATGGTTCAATGCATTGTTGTCACAAAACACACTTCAAGAATCAGACAGATACGAACAATTAAAATGATTAAATAATAATCGTTTGTACGGTAGTATTTACGAAAAGTGTTTGATGACATAATTGATAAGTGTAGATAAGTGTAATACTCCTTCTATTATTGCGAGTACTTAGCTTATTTTATGGAGAGTAATACAAAGTCAAAATGTATATTACATATTATTATGTAACGTAGTATGAAACTTGTAATAAATATTATTTTGATATGTATCATAAACTATAAAATTGTACAGAAATGAACCAAAACCCATCTTTAGACGAGGGGATTGGAATACATCGGAAGTATGTTCCCTTTACGAATATTTAAGACGCATTTGTTAAGTTTTATTTTATTCAAGAAATTTATTTTTTTATTCAAGAAATTTAGTTAGTTCATGTCTTTGTATTTAGGTGGTCTATGATATATATGTATGTTTATATTATACAGGGTTATTTGTAAAACATTAATAACCTCGCAGGACTGTATTCCTTGATTATGAGTCGAAAATTTTCAAGCTATCATGACCTAATATCAATAGTTATGGAGATATGCGAAATCAAAGTTTGCTTTTTTTTCAATATTTCTGACTTATTTTTTGTAAATCGTTGGATTATCATTACAGTAACTCATATCAATATGAAAAATTAATTATTTTCAATACAAGTTAAATAAAATGATAAAAACCCTGAAAAAATTCCAATTGGAATGTTTTCCAATTGCAATTCGGAGGTTTTTATTTTTTTATTTGACTTGTATTAAAGGGAATAAATTTTTCATATTCGATATAAGTTAGTGTAATGATAGTCAAACGGTTCACAAAAAATAAGTCAGAAATATTGAAAAAAAATGCAAACTTTGATGTCGCATATCTCCTTAACTATTGACATTAGGTCATGATAGCTTGAAAATTTTCGACTCATAATCAAGGCAGGAATATAGTCCTGCGAGGTTATTAATGTTTTCCAAATAACCCTATATATGTACCTAAATAAATAAAGAAAATATTTTGACTCCATAAAGATTTTTTTTAATTTCCTTCTGAGGGTCCATGTTTCTATTCCGTACTATAAATACAAATCTTTCGAGATTGTTGATTTTTGGGGTCGTGACGTCGCCCTCATGCGAACGAGGCTTGCGTCAACCCTGGCGTGACGGGCCCGATACATCACCCGGCGGCGGGCCTTCCGTGACGGGCGGCAGTGCGTTCCCGCCAATTTTCCCAGATAGTATAACTCTTCCAAGTTTGAATCGCACAACGTCACATGTACATACGTACAGTTAGCTGATCTGGCCAATTCCCGAGTGAAATCGACCCTTACAAAACACGCAGTGTCGTTGAATTTCTAAAATTCCAAGAATTATAAAAGCTTATTTATTTTAAGGAATAACACCACCCCAGAATACCCAGATTAGTGAGGGAGTCTATTAAAATATACAAACATCCCAATTTTGATACAGATGACAGTTACAAACTATCAGGTATTTGGTGCCCTGTTTTTACGATTTTGATTAACTGCACTCTCTGAAGAATAGAGACATTTGGACACTACGCAATCAAGCAATCCATTTTATCTCTCTATCCTTACTAAATCGTTTAGGTAAAGTAAGAATTAGTGGATCTGCGGAAAGCGACAATGAAAGCGGAAATGACAGTGATAAGACGGAAGATGTGGAAGGTTTCGTCCGAGTATGGGGTGAAGGGTAGGCTCATTCAGGCAATTGCTTCTCTATATGAGGGAAGTGGCGCTTGTGTAAGAATTAAAGGGGCATTCACATTATGGTTTGATATTACAAAAGGTGTCAAACAAGGATGCATAAAGTCAACTAATGTTAATGCGCAATGGCTTTTCAACCTGTGTACGGACAATTGTTTGAAAGAACTGAAGGATTGATATCCTTGTGCAAAGAAATCAATCACAAAAGACAATTATTATTTTTCATTTTTTGGGCATGTTGCAAGAGAAAACTATTTTAAAAACATGTTGTGGTAAGCCATGTCGAAGAACAAAAAGAAAAGATGGAGGTCCCTCAGTCGTTGAACTGACCGCATGGAAAAAAGCAACAGGCGCTCCTGCAATCACCGTCCTTCGGGATGCCAAGAAAATTGGAGGAGCATTGACAAGCGGACGCAAGATCTATATTTTTGTCAAGAATTTACATATATGTTGATGAATACGATTGAACAGTTTGTAACAATGAACAACTTTCATCGAGGCCGTGTCACTTCGGCCGCGGCGTTGAGAATAATTATCAGAAATTTTAATTTAAGACGCATTAAATTCGACTTTCCTTTCAGCTTAAAAACTTTAAAGGTCGTGAAATTTTGAAGTGTCTCATTTCAAATTGAATTTCCAATATAAACTTAGTACAAACAATCAATAAAATTTAAGCAAACTCCAATTCGACGCAAAGATAACGTCTCGCGATGATTAAAATTCTCGTTCAATGTTTTTCGAGTAGATCCACACTTGTTGAAATTAATAGATCTTCGGAAGATAACAATATCTTTATAATTAAGAACTTATTTCGGAAAAAACAATTTGGCCGACTTTATCGAATCATGGAAACATTTCGAAGAACCCTCAGACTTGAGCAATTACAAACAAATTAATGTTTATCTTCGTTAAACAATGGCAGGACGGAGGGCCGTTCCTTAAGTGCGCACAACAAAGCACAAGCGTCAATCAACGTTACAACTTTTCTCGGGGAAAGGAAATACATTTTGAAGAAAGAGGGCAAACATTTCAATTGACATTAAATATGTACTGAAATACCCAACGCAAATTCCCATCTTCTAAATGTATTTATTGAGAGTTTTCTCACTAATTTGCGAACACCGCGCATTCTGTAAAATTGATTAAAATACTGAATATCTTTAAAATTTTAATGAAAAAATTACATATTTTTGAAATTAAATCTAATAAATGAATACATTTTATTTTTCGACATCGATTAAATATGCACTCAAAAAATTATTATAATTATTATAATAACTTTTGAAAATAGTGATTGACCCTGAAAAGAAGGACCGCAGAAATTGATTTATAAACATCAAAACAAAAATTTCAAAATAAATTCGAGGAAAAAGTGTTTAACGTATATCTCCGTAAATATGCTAGTCAAAAGTATTAACTTTAATGCCACTCAGCTTTAATATGTTAAATCTAGTAAGTTTTCAAAGAGAACAGCTGTTAGAACGTTTGGTTCAGAACACAGTTTATTTAATCATAATGTAGAATATATTATTTAATCTGAATGAAATCACATTTTATTTGTAAAGTTTCAGAACATGGTAGATACTTGATTAATAACCTTTTCCTCTCTAAACACAAGCAGATCTGTTTTCATTTTCAGGGAGGTAGCACGTAAAATCCTTACTGTAACCACTATTAATTTGTTCATTTAACGCAAAAATCCTTTTGTACTTTATTAAAATTATCTAATAAGAACATCAAATTAGATTAATTACTTAAATCTGTTCTATCTTCTTTTTGAACTTATTAATACTTTACTGACATTGAAAATATATTTTTATTTTAAAGAAACTAGACACGTGTAGGCACACGGAATCCCCATATTGCATCAATTTTATTTATATTTTCATACTCAGCTTTAAGGTTGTACTCTTAAAATAGAAGAAACTTGGTGCTCTCGAGACGAGTCTCAAAGCTCCAACAAATTTATCTCTATGCGAATGTCTAACCGTTAGACCAAAAAAATCACACATAATGCGAGGATATATTAAGAACTATTTTCTAAATCAACAAAATATTATATAGGTGAACTCTTACTGGATAAAATTTGGATTCAATAATTTAAAAAATGTTGTCCCATTTAAACAATTTACCAAAGACTATACAAAAGATATAATCAATAGCGACATGAGTTATAATAAGATCTGAGTAGTAACAGCATGAATTGTTATAAGATTTAAGCACTAACGACACTAATTATATATCCTGACTGGTAGGAAGAACCGATATAGTAAATTATTTTTACTAACTAACATACTATCACGCTGTTTCTCCGCAGGGGAAGCAGAGAGGAGGAAGCGCCGTATTACTCTGTCCCAACATACAACTTTCAACACCACCACATTCATACATCTTCCAATGCAAGCTTGTTACTTTTTGAGGCATCTAACAGTAAGTATTGGTGTTAAGTTTTCCACGGTTCTTTCTCATACCTATCTTTCTTAACATTTTCACATCATTCTTATGGTCGACATGACCAAACGTGTGTAACATGATGTCTGTGAACTGGTCAGTTGAAATTGTGTAATAGGTGCATGCGTGCATGGATCACATCGGCACAGAAGTGCGCGCGCATGGTGATGGCGTTCCGCCATCTTGCTTAGAGTTATGCACGTGCTTAAAACTGTGAATATTATTTTAATAAATACCGACATATCACTCCGTGTATATTTTATTAAATAAACTCCTTTAAATCCAACAGGAGCATGTTAAAGAAATGCTATTAATGAAATAACTATATATAGAAAAGAAATATACTAAAATATATAATAATACATCATTAATTAGTTAAGACTTAAGCAAAAATTAATCTCAATTTTGATTTAAAGCCGTCGGAATTTATTTAACCGTCAGAAAGATTTTCTCAAAATACCTTTATTTCACGAGGAATGTTTAGTTAGGGGAAAGGAAATCAAGCCTTCTAGAGAATGATGAAGGTCTTTCGATAATGGGGCGTAATTCGGCTAAAGGAGACTTATTCTACGTCTACTTTATTTTATCGAAAAAATAAAATAAGTGTAACGGAAACATTTTCAACCATTATTTTCAATAAAAATATTAATTAGATTAGATTAGACCCAGTAACACGGCACCAAATAATATTAAAATTGTTAAAATTCTATCTTTAAATATTCATAATAATTTATTAGATAATTGGGGTGAGGGGGAATAGTGAATAGTCAAAGGTTTATAACTATTCAATTTAACAAAATATCATAGTGTAACTGCCCCTTTCCTTCGAATGTAAAAGAATGAAAAATCTAATGCTAATAAGCATCATTTGAAGTAAGAAAAAATATCATTATCATCCCATTATTAAATCAGCAAAGAAAAATTAAAAACCTCCGAGAGTCATTTAATTCACTTGTGGTGAGCCAACAAACGATACTTTTAAGTTTGTAAAAAAGAGTATCTTTACAATTCATTTTTATTTTTAATGTACAGATTTTAAACAGGTTTATTATGACCCTAGAGTCTTGGCATGTAAACTCAATATTAATATTGAAAAATTAAATTAGAAAATTGTGGTTTTGAGAACATAAATACAACAAAAATCTCAGCAAAAATGCAAAAATTTATAGACATAGTGCACGTCGAGACGTACTGACTAAAATCTGTTCGGTAAGGTTGCTCTGTCACCGTTATTTTAGAGCACCCTCATAATGCCCCCCTCCCCTACATATTTATTGAAAATTCGTGATTTAATATTATCTGGAGAGACCTGTAACCAGCAATGGAGAGATGAAGGCCGAAAAAGAAGAAGAAGATATTTATAGAAGGCGATTTATATATAATTAATCAGGACTAATTTCAATTATTCGTTCTTTTTCACTAAGTGCCAACTGAGAAAAGGTTGGACTATCAAAAAGTTTATGATGTGAGATAATGTTTGAACTGCATTTGTAACGGCAAGAAGAATAATTAATGGCCTTTGGCTACTTTGCAGTGCATTGTTTAGTTTTATTGGAATATGGTAGGCACAGATCTTTTTAACTTGGTTATATTTATGTCCATGTTTTTTTACTTGGAAGATCTTAACCCTCACACCCATCATATACATCAGAAACAATCCCAGTATCAAGAAAAAATTCATCATCTAAGTCAAAAGGTGAGAAATCAGAGTCGGAATAGCTATAAGCACTAGTTAAATGTTAGACCGTTACTCGTTGTCAAATTTGGAGATGACCTAAGTGGATGGTTTACGTTTTCTAATTTAATTTCATTCTGAAACTTACTTACTTACTTATATACCATCACGCCGTTTCCCCGAGGGGGTAGGCAGAGAGGATAGAGCGCCATACTCTTCTGTCCTGACATACAACTTTCGCTTCGTCTACATTCATACATCTTCGCATGCAAGCTCGACGGTTGTTCAGACTTCTAACAGGACCATCTTCCAGTATCTGGTTAATCTGGTCATGCCACGTCTTCCGTGGTCGCCCTCTTTTTCTGGCGCCGTCAACACTTGCATCATATATCTTTCTTACCATTCTTTCCTCATTCATTCGCTCAACATGCCCAAACCACCTGAGCGACCCTATTTTTATTCTCTGTATTATGCTACGATCAGCTTTACATTCATTCCTAATATCTTCATTCTTTACTCTATCATACATGGATTTACCACACATACGTCTAAGGGACCTCATCTCCACTGCATTCAATCTACTTTCGTTCCTCTTCTGCCAGCTCCAGGCTTCACTTCCATACATTAGTGTCGGTAACAGAACTCCATTATGTACCGCCAGTTTTGCCTCGGTAGACATATTTCTATTAGAAATTATTGCATTCAAAGCACCGTTCACCCTATTCCCGGCAGTCACTCTCCTCTCTATATCTTTCTCAACATTCCCTCTTCTATCGAACATACTCCCCAAGTACACAAACTCATCTACTTGTTCCAAACATTCATTGCCTACTAGTATTTCACACGTTGTCTTACTTTCCTCCTTCTCGAATACCATTACTTTTGACTTCTTTACATTCATAATAAGGTCACTTTCCTTGCATACATCATACATCCTGCTAACTAGACTTTGTAGGTCTTGTTCGCTATTTGCCATTAATACCGCATCATCCGCGTACAGTAAACAGCATACAATCAAATCACTCATTTTCGCTCCTATATTCATACATTCCAGTTCTTTCACACAATTATCCATATACAAATTGAACAGCCATGGAGACATTACACAACCCTGTTTGACACCTTTTGTTATATCAAACCACGGTGTGAAAGATCCATTGATTCTTACACACGCAGTACTCCCCTCGTAAAGGGATGCAACTGCGTCTATAAGTTTACTGTTCACCTTGTAATCAGAGAGTACCTTCCATAACCTTCCTCTAATAACCCTATCATAAGCTTTTTGCAGATCTACAAATGCACAGAAAAGTTTTTGGTTTTTCGCTAAAAACTTTTCCGTCAACACTCGTAGAGAGAAATTCTGAAACAGTAATAATAATAAATTATGTTTAATAAATACTGAATGATGGAAGGGCATGGAAGAGGCCTATATCCAGCAGTGGATAAATGAAGGCTGAAGAAGAAAAAGATGACTCATATTTCTAGGATGTATTATTTTGCGATTCTATTCATAATCGTAAAGGTTAATATTTTACTGAATAAAAATATTTTTGTGGACATATTAATTGTGGTTTTACTTATTGTGCAACTCGATGAATTATGAAATTATTTCATACTGAAAATAAAATATCAATTCTATTATAATTCTTTACTGAACCAATTACTGTGAGGTCTAAAATTAATCTATTAAATTTAAAAATGCACTTTAAAAATATAATAAAATGTACAGATCACCTTGATTGACGTTGAATTCAGCAAAGTGGTGTTACAAAGTTCATTATTTTTTAAAATTAATTAATGCTACTACTTAACCACAAATTAATAAAAGATACGTAAAACATAAATTTAAGAATATCGAAGTTCATAAAAACAATAAATTCATTTAATTGTTGTTATGATACAATAGTATAGAGTAGTTACTCGTTGCAGTTATTACTTCGTTATGTATACCGACTTTGTGCCATAGGACCCAAATTGTATTTTTTACGATACATTTAAACTGCAGCAAAAATTCCAAGTGTAGGTACAGTTTCATTGCACTAAAATTTTCCCGAAAAATTCCTGAATTTAAAAATGCACAGGATACGACTGATTTGTAAAATCCTGAAAATATATTATTCAAAACATGTAATATGCCAGTTGGGGTGACGTATGAGGGAGATGTTCTGGTAGAGTGAATTCCGTGGGGAGATTCAAATTGGGCCGCATGGAAGGTGCCTCAAAGCGAAGTCTCACATACTTTCGATCAAAATCATAGATAGTACTATGTATGTTTGTTTGAATGGTGTCTATCCTAATCGTAACCTAGCACTTTCGTCCTTTCTTCATAACTAAGCATTATTGTCCTTTATTCTGCTTCTGTAGTGCGAACCATAATATTTTCCTCCACTGTCTTGTTTAATGCGACCAAAAGGAAGTCTCCGGCCATCTTTCCTCATTTTTTTCTTCTTTATTTTAAGTTTTCAAGGTAACGTCGTTTCCTTTATAATGCCAAGTATTTATGTTTTATTATTCAAATAATATTTTTTATTTATTTATTTATTTAAAAATCCTTGTTTACAAATAAGATACTTAATACTAATTTAACAATAGAACATAAGATAAAACATAAGATAATTTACACATTTTTTTGTTTTGTTTAATTTGTGGATTATGCCACTCTACTAGGCTATGCCTGTCCCAGAGTGGCGTTATAGCACACAATTATATTTTTTTTCGAGTTCGTCAGTAGTATTTATTTTCATAAGGTAGTTATTATGTATCTATAGAGTATCAAGTGGTATATATATATATAACTATACATTATACACACACTTTCTTATGTGTGTATAATTTACTGTTATATATGCCAATTTTTTAATGTTAAACTTATTATTAAATTATTATTACCATCAAGATTGTTTTAACTGCTTTATTGTTATGTCTGCTTTAAATTGTGATTTTGATGTTATAAATAAAATTTTCAGTATACGGAAAGTGAATGGCCTTTTGTTGATAACCGTATTGTGCCGCATCGCTGCTGTGCTGACTGCAGCAGAGCAGGGTTGCCATGTGAAGGTAAAAATGTCAGCTTGGTGGCGAATTGAATAGGACCGATATGGGAGTCTTCGCTTATTAAACGGTTTTGGTTACCTAAGTGGTATCTTATTGGAGATCGGCTTTTCGCTTTCCATCCTTGTACGTTTCCAGTAATCTCCATTTTTTCCAGGTTGTGTCACTCTCTTAATAACATATACAAAGTGTAAGATAATTATTTTCCTGCATGTTGTGGAAAGCCTTTCCACAACATGCAGGAAAAATATTATCGTTATTATTATTACGGAGTTCCTGAAGAATAAATTAATGCGTTCGTCTCGCAATCGCAAGGTGGATTGATTGATTACCTTAGGTGATCATTAATTACTACTCATATCCGCTGTCGACATGAAAACAATTTTTTAAGTGATAAACTATACCTAGAAATAGCTAACATAACACTTTTAAATACCAGAACTTTCTAGAGTTTTCGCGCCCGAAAATGACAAATTTCAAATCCGCTCCACATTACATCACTCGCTAATCACAGCTTGGACTTGAACCCCCAGACCACCCGATGACGCGTTATTTATAGCTATTCTGTGCCCCACACTACGGACTATTTTGGAACGTTCGTTGTAAGGTTTCCATCGTAACAAAACGTATAAATTTTGCAGCGCATTACGGACTTGGCATTTATTCACGGACCGTAGCCTCATGAACTCAATCTGCGTGAAGAGATGGAAGCGTTTGATGCCGGTTAATTTATATAAAATCGCACCATATTTGCCAAAGCTCCGGCGTAAAGATGATGAAGGCGTCAAGGAGCCCGCCTCCGTCTTTTACGTACCATAACTTAAGGAGGCTCCTCGATACACGGGGAGGCGCGTTTTTCATTTAATATTTTAAGAGGCGTGGAATTAAAGGCTGCAGGATATCGGTATGCAGAGTTGTTAACTTCTAATGTCTCACCTAAAGAGCCCATTTTGTAAATGATATTGGTTACATTGATAAGGAGTAAAATAAATTAATTTTATTTCATATTTTTGTGTGAAGTTGCAATTTTTAGAAATTTTGTGAAAAATTTGAGGATTGTATAATAGTATTGTAACGAGGCTAAAAAGAATCACGCACTCGTGTCAAGTGACAGTTTGAAATGATCACAACACTACCTAAGATTCCAGAGCGGCCTAGCGTAATCTACGGCTTACGGGACGCATCGAGAAACATCTACAAAAGCCTGGAAGCCACGAGAAAGTTCTCGTAAACACTGGAAACGTCTGGAGGTTTCGATGTCAGCATTAGCCAATATAAATAGGGTCGCATATGGGAGTAAGGACGGTTGTTGTTTTTGAACGCGCTTGATAGCGGCACGGAATCGAATGTAGCCGCGAGTTGCGAAGGCCAGGTTGGCCAAGCGAGCGATAATTTGACAGCGAATAGTCCGAAAACTTACTTACGTAGCGAAATACGACGTGCCGAAATTGGGTGAGATGTTCTAGTAAACAGTGAATTAAGTGTATAAGTGATTATAAATAACGAAACAGTTTAATTTAAATAATAGCGCTAATTTATATTGTGTTAAGTGACCTTGTACGTTTGATTAATTAATTAATCGGTATTAATAAATCTATTATTGAATTCCAGCGTTTTCATTAATTCCTCCCGCAGCCACGACACGTGATAATATGTAGTTTTGTACTAATGATATATCTAGTAAGTGACAAAATTTGTAGCGCTGATCACCGGTAAGGAAAAGCTCTGGGTTCGTATCCCGGTGGTAATAATTTATCGACATATAGATTTTTTCTGTATATCATTCAAATCGATTAATCTTATTTAATTTAAATTATTTATTTTATTTATGTTTAATAATAACTTTCAACAAAACTGGAAGGTACAAATAAATAATGAAAATATACAATATTTTTAAAAAATTAACCAAGTGACAGAGCGGGTGGAAATTAGCTTTAGGCAATTTGGTTCTATTCAACGTTTTTCGGAGAAGAAAGCCATTGATTTTATTATCTACCTTTGCACGAAAGAAGTTTTTTCTGTAAATTTTAAACATATTTAATAATTCTGTTTTATTGTTTTGACGTAACAAAATATTTTCTAATTATTATGTTATTATTGGTGTATTTAATAATAATATATTTTACGTATTTGCTTAAACTAATTTATGTATACATGTGAAAAATATTCTCAGCTTTTCATAATCTTCCGGATTATTTTGCCGTGTATTTACGATCTTTCTGGCCGACGATTCGAATCCTACTGCAGGGTCCATCAACAGGATATTGTTATGAGAGATGTGTTCCTGTTATGGCAACTTATTTCGACAGAGAATTGCAAGCCAATACTTAACCACAAAATCAACTTTCGCAGCAACCCGTCTGTCCAAACTGATGGTGGAACCTGCAATGGGATCCGAAACATCGGCCAGAAAGGTCGTATACAGAGCTGAGAATGTAGTAATTAAATATATTTTCACCCAAAAAATATTTTGGTAAAGTTAATTAATAATACAAAAGCCGTAAATTTTCCGGAGCAGTTATTTTTTTTAATCTTCTTTCAGTTTATACGTGCAATGTGTTTAATTTATTTTTCCATCCTAATCCCTTTGCTTCCATTTTTTATCGCGCAGGTTTCATCAAGTCTTCATTTATTTCCGTCCCCAACCAGGCGAGGGTTCCAAAAACTCCTGCACTGTAAATCATGATAGGCTTATGCAACTCTGTCAAATTTGAAGTTCCATTTATTAAATTTTTCGTCCCGCACATTCGCTCCGTTCACTAACCGGCAAAAATGTAGCTTTTGTGTAACTGAATACTTTCAGTTAGTTGAAAATTCGCCGAAATATTAGGTTTATTTTTCGTAAATTATTGCGATTAATTATTATTATTTGAACAAATTATGACTTGAAATTATGAATGATATTTTTTATGAACACAGTAATCGTATAAACGATACGAAAAAATCTTTAGTATTTTAAAATTTAATAAATACCTACACCTATATGATTTCGAATTATATAAAAGCCCTTCCAAACTGCTGTTTTTATGTGAATCTACCGTTTTAATCAACATTTCATTTGTTTCTCGTGATTTAAAATCTATATAATATTTAATACATAATTCTCTATGTAACAATGTCCGTCATTAACGCAATCAGGTGGAGCTAATGATGTGATATAAAATTATAATCTAAATATAAGGATAAAAAGGAAAAAATATATGTATAATTCTCTATGTAACAATGTACGTCACTAAGGCAAGACGCTACGCTGAACTAGATGGCATTGTTCTCGCAGCCATAACTCGCTATTATAATTATAATTTGGATAACGTCCAGCAATATACGTATATATATCGCAAATTAAATGATAACGAATAGTTAACAAACCGTAAATAAATTAAATATTTTAAACAAAGCCAGCAATTACAACATCTTCATTACAAAATGAAAAGTCTGTCCGCGCGAAGCAGCGAAAACTCTTGAATGGCGTTGTAAAATTTGAACATTTTATTATATATCATATTTCTAGGTTAACGCAACTATTTTCATCTCGGAAAATAATTTCCATCATCAGCTATGATGTTTTCAAATTTCAATTTAACTGCCAAAAATAAGACAAAACACTATATTGTTTGTATATTTTCTAATTGTTCAATAAAAGTAGATTTCGAAAAATAATGTTTCGAAAGTTGTGATGATTTAATTTATTTCGGCCATTTTTCTTTTTAACAAGATTTTTTTTTTCCAGCACAATTATGTGAAATGTAAGGGAACATTTAATCGATATATGCATATGAATTAATCCAAATCCCAAACGATGCCGGTAGCGAAGACAGCAATACTACAAAATAGCTAATTATATTATGCGCGACAGCTCTTCCATGAGGTTAGAACGCGACTGAATGAGTTAGAAAAATGGAAAAAAGGTCCTGCCTCCTCCGTCGCGCGATAAATCATCCGTGAAAGGGTAGGCAGAACCTTCGCCCCTTGAACTTTATGAAGCTTGGCGGGAAGCACCGTAATTGGATGAAGATTCGGCGCGCGCAGCCTCTGTACGGCAGCTGCACTTCTAACTCCAAGGCGGTCGTCCGACTCGTTTTATTTTTCAAGTATTTCAAAATTTTACATGTGTAACAAAAATTATAATACAAGTCATCATTCAGCCGAAACCGAAATTGAGAAAAGAACTAAAATATAATATATCTCTATCACATAACATCTTTTTTTACGCTTCAACAGGCCAAGAGGCCCAATTACAGGAGCGGAACGTGCGACAAAACACCCGGGCGTGAGTAAATCACATAGAATAATAGTGACCTAACCGGGAATCGAACCCGGAATCCTCGGTGTGCCAACCAGCGTCATGCCCACTGGGCTACGAGGGCCGCCAAAGCCATGTCAATGTAGATTTAAGACAATTTTCCAAAGGTGTCATTTCAAAATGGTAATTATAAATATTGTAACAAGATGGTAGAATCATAAAGAATTTAAAGATGATTTTACGACATTCTACATTATTTACACAAATATTGGAAGACACTAGGAGGTTTTAGGATGGTCCATACGAATCTGGAATCGGCTGAGCTATTCTCGTAAGCTGCGGAAACATCGAGAAAGTGACATTACCTATAATTTATTTTTTTGGAACAAACACCCTAGTTTTTAATTGTATGTAGGTACTAAAAGGTAAAAAATAACTTTTCGACCAAAAAATTTTTGCCTCACTCAGTGAGTTGAGATGATGAAAGGAAACGGAGATTTCAGAAACACAGTGCTTTACTCAAATATAAATTAGGGGGACAATATATCATATACATATTTGGTCAAATTATACGTCAAAATTCAAATGTCAGTCCACTGAGTATTTGTCTTTTTTTACTCCCTTTATATTAACTCGTGGGGTCTGCTTGTCTTCTTGCCTGACGAAAAAACTTTGGAACCATTTTAAACCCCTTTCCCGTGAACCAATCGAGCAGAAACTTTGCGAGCAGACGTTCAAGAAGATCTATCAAATTTTCGTTAAAAAAAATCAATAAATTTTTGGATTTTTCAAATTTTGAATGGTTTTTTCATACAACTTATTAAGTTGTCTGAAAATATTTCAACGCGTCTGGTAGACGCGAAACCTTATTATAGTATAATTTTGGTTTTTTGGAAATCTTTTATTACTCTCTTTCGTAGCGTCGGTCGCCCGATCGAAGCCAACGCGTAGGTTAAGCGAAAAAAAAATGTTTCAACTAGTAAATGAGAAAGAGAGTATAATAAAAACTTGGTTTTTATGGGTTACTTTTTTTACCAATGTCAGGCAGACTCCTGATTAAAATCTCAACACTTGCACGTGGTACTGAGATTTGTCTCAACTTAATTTCAAGATACGGGCCTTTATATTGTCAAGAGATTCTGAAGTCGAGAGGAGCTGCACATAACCTAAAATAATTTTGAATGCACGGAAATACGTGATAAGATTCGAGAGAAAACACTTATATAAATTCTATAAACCGCAGAAGACAAAGTCATAGAAGGTGAACGGGTGCGATTTGACAAGCAAACTGTGTACCCGAAGGAGGCGCAAATTGACAGGCGTACCTATTGTAAATCGTGTAATACACAAAGTGCTACGAAATACCTGTGGAATATTCTAGCGAATCTGTGCGATAGAAACGTTAATTAAGTACACTATTGTACACACTTTATACAAAATATTCAAAAAATTACAATACTTTATTATTATACTAACAAATATACATCAAATATGAGGTTTTTCTTCGTTCAAAAACTCACTCATACACGATGACCTTAACCTATAGATCCATTAAATCAATTATTCATTAAATACTTATCGCACTACAATCAAACACTAAATATAAAATACACATAAATATACATGTAAATTATACTTAAATGCAAATATACATGTTACTAGAGCGTGCCGAAGACACTTGTAATTGGGATAATAGGCATAGTCTTCACTATAATGTTTATTATCAGAGTATCATGTACTTATTATCCTGTTAGTGTCTCTAATAAATAAAAAAATAAAAAATAAATGCAGTAAATCCAAAAAAAAAATTAAATCAGTCATCGAGGATTACTAATTTATAATGCACTGAATTCGAAATTTTATTCGACTTTAAAAAGAACATGATTTTCGAGGGCATATCTACATAAACTCTAGAATTCAGTACATTTTAAATTAGTAATTCTCAGTGTCTGCATCCAAAACATGTTTTTTTAGTATCGCTGCCTTTGCTTTTATACCCCACATAAAAAGTAATTTAAACATAAATATCATCCAAATTTGAAATATGTTACCACAATAAAAATTATGGAAATATTTGTAATTCTATTAACTCCAAAATTTATAAATCATTATCTAGTAAATTCGTAATTTCCAACAAAGAAATTAATAAAGGCGTACACTTTTCTTCGATGAATTTATTATTCTCATATTTTCCTTCCAAACACGCAAAGAGGATTAAAAGTGATGTATGAAATAATCTTACACTACTTAATTAATAAATTTCCGGAAAATAAGACGTAAGCTAGTGTTTTATAATATAATCTTCTCTTTGAAGCTCCTTTTTACTTAATCTTGGTAAGTTATCGCATTTTTAAGAAGGAAAATAATTACACGCCATATTTTTTAGAAAATTAAAAAAAAATAAATTCAACAAAACTTTTTGAAAAAATGTACGAATATAAAATTATAATTAAAAATATAAATAAAAAAAAATAGAAATACAGAAAAATCTATCCATCAAAAAAAAAAGGTTTCTACAGGGATAGGAACCCAAAATTTTTCTTGCCGGATAACTGCGGTACCTTTTCCCTTAATCATTGGTGATTACAAAAAATTGTGACTTATATAATGCCAGCTATGTCCCATCAAAAATGACGGACATAAAAAATTTGGAATTTTTATTTATATCTTAACTCAAAATTTTCTTATATTGCATTTTGTAGCAGTTTTTCACAAAGTGCTAATTCAAATTTAACGCGAAATCATAGCATGTTTATGTTAGCATGTAAAAATTCCCATCTAATAGCGTTAGCGGCGGAAACTGTTACAAAGAGAACCTGTATTTTGATGTAGTCTAGTGAAAGTGATCACGACATTTATTATTCCATTTTCTAATATCATTAGTTATATGGTGGCCCCAAATACATTTTTTCATTGTTATTAATATCTGTAAAACAACCCACATTCCCACATACAATGACTAAAAATAAGTATTCCTAAAAGCAATCTTTGTTCCGATAAATTATTTTTTCTTTGTCAATATATGTACTTAAATCTATATCATCACACAAGAGCTTAAATTTTAACAAGAAACTCAAATAAGAGATATATCTCGTAATATTCCTATCACAATAATTAACATATTGACTGAATGCGGTGGAAATACGGTCACTAAGATGCTTGTGTGGAAAATCTTTGGTCGATAGAGTGAGGAATGAACAAATTAGAAGTGAATGCAATGCTAGCTGTAGTGTGGTAGATAGAATAAAGAAAGGAGTGCTGAGATGGTTTGGTCATGTGGAACGTATGAACGAGGAAAGGATGGTTAAGAAAATATATGAGGCGAATGTTGAAGGCAACAGGAATAGAGGGCGTCCGCGAAAGACCTGGCACGATCAGGTACTACAAGTATTTGAGGATGGCCCTGTTAAAAGCCGCAACAACCGTAGAACGTGTATGAGAAGATGACCGAAGCAAAAGTGGTGTGCCAGGATAGAAGAGTGTGGCGTTCAATCCTCTCTGCCTAATATTTATAAATTTTTAATAATATTCTGTCAATAAATATTTTAAATTTAGAGGTTTTTCCAAATATATGTTTAAATAAATGTTATGCTTCTTGTTCTCACTGCACGCCCCTGCTCACAACTACCATGTTGTCCATTAATTTCTGTCCATGTGTAATAATGAGCAGGGTTTGGAGGAGAAGCTGAGAGGTCATGGGATTTTTCATAACGATCATGGATACGGATAGATTTACTTTTATGGTTTGTAGAGTAGTTCCCTTAGGTGAACGATGTCGGTCTGCTTGCTTTCAGTGGTTGCAACTTCGAATTATAGAGCTTACAAGATGCTTCATTGTTGCGAAAAAAAAAACGATAACAGAAATGGTCAGTTTTAGTACCTATTCAAAGTATGGCGTCTCCGCAGATGAAATAAGTTGGTCTGGCAGCTCTCAGTGATTGCATTTCAGAGTTATGATGCGCGCAAGTCACTGCATTGTTGTAAAAAAAAACGATAACAGAAATGGTCAGTTTTAGTACGTATTCAAAGTATGGCGTCTCCGCAGATGAAATAAGTTGGTCTGGCAGCTCTCAGTGATTGCATTTCAGAGTTATGATGCGCGCAAGTCAATGCATTGTTGCGAAAGAAAAAAAAACGATAACAGAAATGGTCAGTTTTAGTACGTATTCAAAGTATGGCGTCTCCGCAGATGAAAAAAGTTGGTCTGGCGACTCTCAGTGGTTGCATTTCAGAGTTATGATGCGCGCAAGTCAATGCATTGTTGCGAAAGAAAAAAAAACGATAACAGAAATGGTCAGTTTTAGTACGTATTCAAAGTATGGCGTCTCCGCAGATGAAATAAGTTGGTCTGGCAGCTCTCAGTGATTGCATTTCAGAGTTATGATGCGCGCAAGTCAATGCATTGTTGCGAAAGAAAAAAAAACGATAACAGAAATGGTCAGTTTTAGTACGTATTCAAAGTATGGCGTCTCCGCAGATGAAATAAGTTGGTCTGGCAGCTCTCAGTGATTGCATTTCAGAGTTATGATGCGCGCAAGTCAATGCATTGTTGCGAAAGAAAAAAAAACGATAACAGAAATGGTCAGTTTTAGTACCAATTCAAAGTATGGCGTCTCCGCAGATGAAACAAGTTGGTCTGGCGGCTCTCAGTGGTTGCATTTCAGAGTTATGATGCGCGCAAGTCACTGCATTGTTGCAAAAAAAAACGATAATAGAAATGGTCAGTTTTAGTTTTAAAAAACTGGAATTAATACTTTGTTTTGTGGTTTAATATAGATTTTAATGTGACTAATGAAAGAGTCTAATAACTCTTAAGGCCTTATCAATATTCTACAAAATGATTGATCTGTAATTTTACATGAATGTTGAATTAATAAAAATTGGATTTTTCGATTTAATTCTTTTTTATTGATTACTGTTATTTTTTTTCTCTGAAATACGACCACTGAGAGCCGCCAGACCAACTTGTTTCATCTGCGGAGACGCCATACTTTGAATTGGTACTAAAACTGACCATTTCTGTTATCGTTTTATTTTTTCGCAACAATGCATTGACTTGCGCGCATCATAACTCTGAAATACAACCACTGAAAGCAGACAGACCGACATCATTCACCTAAGGGGACTACTCTACAAACTATAAAAGTAAATCTAACCGTATCCATGATCGTTATGAAAAATCCCGTCAACTCTCAGTATATTAGTAAATAGTCAAATTTTATGCACATAATTTACGACTATATTACATTTATGCATTGTCTTTTGAAACATTACGTTTTCATGTTTCCACCTCGTTTTGTGTTTCCACTGGTGGGTTTATATGGTTAGAATACAAACTATGTAAACTCTCCACACAGGGTAGGAAACTAAATTTGACTCCGTCAGAGGGTAGAAAACTAAATTTGAATTGTATCCGTTAAGGTTATCAACAGATTCTGGCATCAAGGTAGTGACTTTTGGGCTGTTCCAGAGAAAAGCCCAAAAGTGATAAAAGTTGAAACAGATTTCAAAATGCACACAATTGTCATTGTATGGGAATATTGTAGGTTGATGGTCTTGCCAAGTCAAACGAGTACCGTTGACATCTGCAATGAAATAAGTACTGAAAATCTGCACCCAATATTAAATATAAAAATTATAAATAAAAAACTAATTGTTTTTTAAACAAGTTTTTATTATACTCTCTTTCTCATTAAATAAAATTTCGTGCCTACTGCATGCGTCGGGGACATTAATCATTTGTAATGATTTCAATTTGAAAAAACCATTAAAATTTCGAAAAATCCAAAATTATACTATAATTATAAAGAAAAAATTAAACAAAAATTTGTTAGATGATTTTTATTATCGCCACGAGTCTGCCTGCAAACTTTCAACTTGATTGAGTCACGGGAAAAGAGTTAAAAATCGATCCAAAGTTTTTCCGGCAGACAACAAACCGCAGACGCTACGAGTTAAAAGAAAGGGAGTAAAAACATGAGTCATTATTAATAACATAACTTCAATAAATTGTGATCTTCATTAAAGATAAATTGTGTTTAAAATATTAAGTTTTTTATAAACAAAATAGATTCAAACTCACCCTTTTCCTGATTTGACACATTTCTACCAATAATTTACTGCTGTAGGTCTTTTTATTTTAAATTTTGTCATGTTACTTTTACAAGCATAAATGACTTTGTAGTAATAATCAAAATTGCTTGGCAAGAATATAAAGATCAATGCAGATAGTCATTTTTAACAAGTCAATATATAATATAATATTATACTTCCAATTTGAAAATCACTTTTTTATTTTTTTCAGGTCACCGTTATGTTACTCAGATGTCATTTAGGCATTTTTGCATTAAGACATTTAGGTAAGTTTTCCGAAAAACGTACTTGGTCACTTTCTCTTATATGACGACGTTACGTATATATAGTATATATATTTTTATTATTTATTTATTTATTTAATACACGGTACAACGTACCATTTAAAAAAAACAATGCATATAATGATGTTCAGATTGATAGGTAATAATAAAAAAAGGAGATAAGGTATAATTCTATCAAAAACAATTAATAAAGTGATATATAAAGTAAAATAAAACATTAAGTGAATAACATAAAGTATAACAAAATTACGTCAAATGAAATAATAGTTATCAAATCAAATATGAAATATATAGCATATATACACGGTTTTTAAAACATAAAAAAATATATATTGCAGAATAGCGTCTATGAAAATTTGACACAACGAAAAAAAAAATTGTAAAATCAATCGAAAATGTAAATATTTTTATATTAACACACATTTCAATGTGAATAACAAACACCATTTCTGTTACTCTAAATGATCTATGAGCTTTAATTGCTAAAATTTTACTTAATTTACTTCAAAATTTTTTCCACAAAATGTCAGTTACATTTTGAATTTCACAACCAATAAAATTATCGCTAAATTGTAATATATTTGTGTTAGTGTGTAATCAGCGCCTTTAGTTTTGTCTGTCACGATTCGGCCACGAGTTAAGGCTGTGAGAGCATTGCCGTCTAGCGTAACGTAGCGCCATCTGATATCGCTTTTTTGACGCATGTTGCTACACAGAAAATTATACTATATTTGAATAAAATACTATATTTGGGATGGATTTGGTATTTGTTACGCAAACAAATCAAATCGTTACATAAAATGCAAGGCCACGTGATAACTGATTACGCTAATATGATACAACGTGCATGCGCAGGTTGCCACGGCATCGCATGCCTCTGGCTGCGAGCGGCGGCAAACGGACTGTCACTAATTCCCTCCGAGGGCAAACTCCACGCGGAAAGTTTGTTCACAGATGTCACTATCAGCCTGAACTACCCCTGAGCCGTCCTTTGTGCATGCAAAGGGAGTGCGAGGAAAATAATTTGCATACCTCAGATTAGTCGACAATGAACTTTATCGGAGTTGGGAGGGTGGCTTATAATTTGCAAATTAAAATACTAAATATTAAAAATTAGTCACAAGTTTTGATTTGTAGAAATAGCGTTTAGTAACCTCAATGAATTTACGTACGTACATCGTACATCTATTCCAAGAGGTATGATGGGCTTCCAATGAAAAATACGGTTTTAAATATTGGTAATGGCTACAATGTACAAAATATGTACAGAGATCTAAACCGGTTCATCAGGAGAGGGGAATAGATCACAGCGAAAAAACACAATAATACTGCATTTAAAGTATTTTTTCTTGCATAATTAAACACCTGTAAATAAAACGTATTTTTTAAATTTTTATTACGAGCCGAGTCTCGTGAGTGTAAACTCCTACTTTTAGTAAAGTTATCATACATGTACTTTTTAAGATTATTTAGTTCTAGCTTATCTTCTCAATTAATTAAAAAAATGTACCAGCTTAATGTATTTTTTTAAACAAGAGCACATTAGCACGAATTCACGTTTATTTATTTTGATGGTCTATGGTAGACTATTCATTAAATAAATGAAAGAATTCCTGTACGATTTAAATTGATCTCTTTGCATATAAGGCTTACGATGATGTCTCCCGCCACGCGCAACAAACATAATAATTTCGTTCAAATAACGGACGTTAAAAAAACTAAATTAAATCACCTCGAACGCTCAAATACCAGCGCGGCACTCTAACGACATTGCTACCACTACCTCTTCGCGGACCGTCAAAAATATACTGTACATACTAGGGCTTAGCAAAGACGTGAACCGTTTCATGTTCCGTGATTTTTTTTAACTAGTTGTTTGTATTATTAATATAGGACTAACTTGCGATTTGGAATGGGGCTCGAATCACTAACCAGCCTATAAATTTATAGGAAATTTTCCCTAAAAATTTATATAAAAACGATTTGGAAGTGCTAGATACATAAAATCTATTATTCAGTAGATGTATTCTAAATAATTAACTCGGTGACTGCATTTAAAATATTTTTTCAATTTTCGGATATTGCTGACATAATTTTTATACCCTACATATATATAAGAATTAGTAATTTTTGCTGTTGTAATTTTTAAAGATCAGTGTATATATTGTTTGGTTTGGTTCTTAACCCCTATTGAAGGCTTAAATATCAGAGATTTTTTGGAATACACAAAATTTCAATTTATATTTACTTTATAGCACTAACAATTCATTTTCGGTTACAAATATACGGGAATTTTTAGTTTAAGTTTTAATGTTAAATAATTAAAAATTCAGTGCTTCAAATAAGTAAAATATTTTTTAAAAAGGTCTAATTTTATAGATCGATGTTTTTTATGGCACTATAATTGTGTTTTTCTTACAATTCTGTATTTTTTATTATTATTACAATATTAATAGAACATAGATTTTTTAAATATTTAATAATTTTTTGGATAGGGGATGAACTAATATTAATCACATCTTAATAATAATAATAATGACTATACTAGTTGGTGAAAAAAAATTTTTTTAAAGCAAACATTTTACATTATTATATTAATATAATGTATAATAACCAAGAAATATCAAGAAGTATGCGATAATATGCGACAAAATGGTTTAATAATAATAATTATTAATTTGTTACATTTACATTTATTTTAAACTATAGTCAGCGCGCGGCGTACATAACAGTGTATCTAGCGTAAAGCGATTCATATAGCTTTATCTCTTTCTTGCATAGATATCGCTAACTCACACCAATGTATGAATCTGTAAGGTAAGTAAAAATCGACCGTAGAACATTATACAAAATATCTTGGTACCACCGGAAAACGAGTTTCTATATAAAGATTTTTTCTGTTTACTTTTCTAAATGATTTAATTTGCTATAAATAAAGTAAGTAAGCCTTTAATGTTTTTTTTCTATTAGTAATAGAATTGTTTAAATATTTTCTATTATTAATAGAATCTAAGTGATTTAATTTGTTTTAAAATTTTTACTTTTCAATAAAGTAAGTACGCCTTTAAATGTTTTCTATTATTAATGAAATTGACAATTTTTTATTCTATAATTCAACTGCAATTTGTTATCATTTACAATATTAAAAATTAATTATCCTTAAAAAATAAGAAGAGCGTGTACTCACGCAGGCAGAAATTATACTTCCTTGGCGTGATTGTGTTAATTGATATTTACATATTGGTGAAAGACGTATGTTAATACAATAATACAATGTCTAGAAAGAAGACAAATATAATTGATAACAGTTTAACGTAGTTTAACTATACAACTTTGAAAGCCGCATTGAATAACGAATGAATTATTGTGTTTTTGTTTTGAAAAAAATACTGGACAATTACATCGCTTTATCAATAAATAATTTCTCGAATATCACTTTTAATCGTTAACAAAAACTTTCTTATAAAACGATCGAAAAATTTCATGCCAAATCTGATTTTGACAAAAATTCAATATGGAGTACCTCTCGTATTGCATTTACGCTACAGTTCCGCTACATGCTGCGTGCGTAACTTCCGTTACAATGAAAAAAAACATGGATGCGCCAAGAGAAGTATAACTTCAAAAATAAATCTCAAATCCAATAATTAAATCCAAATCTTAAATTTTTAAACAGAATATAGTATATACCTTTTTCATGACTCACAACAAATTGTTTGAGAATAAAAAAATGGTGGTTATTAGATGTTGGTTTATACATTTTTCGTTTAATGAAATCCCTTTTCAGTGTTCTTCAATTGAAGCTTTATCGGATAATTCTCAAAATTCTTTATACATGAACGCGCCTTTCCATGGTTAATCCATCTTCCGCCGGGAATATTAATTAGGCCCGGCTCTCTCATAATAATATAACATGATGGAGGAGAACCTTTTCTCGCTACAGTCTTTCTTCTTTTAAGTTTTTTCCCATTCAATTTATTCAGTGAAAGATTATGCTTGTAAATCCGGCAGGACCAAACTAGGACACCGGCGCACTGTGAACAATTACGACAACATAGATGGACAAAATTATTTTATGCACAAGTAAGTGTCAATTCGTAAGGCTTTCGAATACTAAATTAATAAAATTCGTGCGTGTACTTATGTACGCGCGGTAGAAATTATACTTTTACAATCAAAAACTTTCTTTAAAAACGATCGAACTCAATATGGCGCAGTTATTGAGACGTTGTTCCTTTGCAAAAAACATGTGTATTTCCAAAAAAAGTCCAAGTACCTGTCAACTTTCACGTTTTATCGATTTTCGGCCTAAAACGGTTCCGTTTTCAAAAGTTTCAAAACTATACAACTTTGAAACCGCATTGAATGTCGAATGAAAATGTGTTTTTGTTTTGAATACGAATATCTGACAATTACGTCGTTTTGTAGTAAATAATTTCTCGAATATCATATTTAATCGTTTTTGGCATAGTAACAAATATATATAGTTGGCAGAGTAACAAAAAAATATAGTAACAAATGTGCCTTCATTACTGGGCCAAATAAAATTCAATATCCTTTCCCGTAGACTCAGAAATAATGAAGTGGTGTTCATTAGCTAACATAGAACTAATTATGGATTCCATGCTCCTATTTCACGGATATGTCTTAAAATCTCAAGACAGAATCTGGACTTCTTCAGTGTAAGTCTGTCCAGATTCAAATAATCTCTGATTAGATAGTCCAGATCTTGTTTCCGTCATGTTAGTACTTTTCATTTGTCCTTGCTTTTGTTTGGAATTGCTTTATTCTTTATTATTATTTTATGTTGTTCATGTTATGTATTATATTTTATTGGACCTTGTCCTATAATTTCAATAAATAAATAAAATATACATAGAAACTTTCTTAAAAAACGATGAAAACATTCGTGAACTCGCATGTAAACAGAATCTGACAGCTCACAATAATTCAATATGGCGTCGTTAGTTCTGGTATCGTATTTCCGTTACGTGCTGCGTGCGCAACTTCCGTTAATCAATTTTCAAGAGGCTTTTCTGTAGTTTTCGCAAGCATTCACAAACTGAACACAATTTGAACATAAAACGTGACACTATTTTTTATATGGAACTAGTCACTTTTTAAAAGGAACTCTTCCACTGGTATCGCAAAATAATTCGAAATTATTAATTAAAAAAAAATATTGGTATTATGTGATTTTAGGAATTTAAAAATATGATATTTCAGTTCGTTCTTAGAATGGGTGGCTCATCGAGTACGCATCCGATTAAAATTATCCACCATTTTTTTTATATATTATTTACCTACCCTAATATAAGATTGTTGGAGGCGAGGACTGATGGAGGCCGAGACTCGATGTGAGCTGTATATGTAAGATTCGATATGTAAGATTTGTCTGATGTTGCTAAGAGTGTCAGAAAAGGTAAATGTAAGATTTGTCTGCTATCTTTGAGGTTATGAAAAATAAATAGCTGTTTAAAAGAGCAACGTATTTTTTTATTGCTAAATGCGTCACACGTTTGGCAAAAGTTTTGCAAAGACTATTCTAAAAGTTTTTAAAATTCTTGGTTTTCATATTTCAATTAAAGAATCCACCAATCGAAGATAATAAAGAATAAACAAATTTTACCGAGTCCTCGTTCTGTGCGGTTGATGGGTATCTAAGATTATCAACACGTCAGCTTCGTTCTCGTTCTCAACAACTGAACTTTATCAGAAGCCGTTTACAACGAATTCTCACTAAAGACCTTCACCTCTATTTTTACGAAGTTTAATTAACTTAAGAGCTCAAGTCACAAGACCTTTTGCAGATGGAAAATCAAAACACCAGATATAATTAATAACTAATTTAGATACATAATTTTGTCAATCTTTTTACGGAGTTGCGTAGCGGAGAGATTTTTTTAATGATATTTATATAATGTTTTTAAATGTGATGTTTATACACTGTCTTATACTATAAATATTATTTTTTTGGGATTTCTATGGTATCCAAATTGTTGACCATCCTTTCTTTAAACAGAGTTATAATAGGTATGTGACATTGTTACACGCATTTGAAAGATACTTATTTAATTCAAGTCATTTCCTCGTAACATCATACATCCTTAACTGGTGTAGATGTGTCGACGATATTTTTTATATTGTCAAAAGAGTCTAACTGCGCATCATCGAAGTCTTTTGAAAAGTTCAGATCTAGAATGAAGTGGGCTATTCTCATAATCATTATAAATAAGGAGAAACTTCTAGAAATGTGGAGAAACTAGCAGAACGTTCTCGTTCTTCCGTTCTCGAAGCATCGCGAAATCAACTTTCATATAAAAGGCGAGCGAGTGCACCCGCGGAGAGTTATTTATTGCGACATTTCTGCTATTCCATCCGTGTGGCCAGCGAGTGTCGGCAACGACAATAAATAGATACTTAAAAAGAGTTTGAAAATAAATTCGATCACTTACGTGCGAATCAATGTGAATTATCTGCGAACCTGAAATATTCTAGAAACATTTAGTATGAATTTAAGAACAGTTCTCCGATAAATTCCCGTCCAGTTGCGTTGCGTAATAAATAAACAAGTAAAAAATAAGTTTTGATTGTTTTTAGTATTTAATTTGCCTCCCACAGCAACGATCCCGCGACAGTTTATTCGCGAGCACTGATAGGCAACGAGATTCATTTCTCGCGAATCTTGCAAGTCTTACAATGCTTCTTCATGATATTTAACACATACAAATATTCCAGTGTTTTAATACAGTGTATTTTTATTACTATTACACATATTTGAACGAGAATTGCGACACGACTTTTTTATTATTTTTGTCTGGTCAACATTAAAGCCAATTGATCACAGTGCGGTCCTAACCGCTGGAGCGAGAAATTTACATCGTGCAAAGCGAACATTCCAAATTTCGCCATCAAGAATCTTACTATTACACATATTTGAACGAGAATTGTGACACGACTTTTTTATTATTTTTGTCTGGTCAACATTAAGGCCAATTGATCACAGTGCGGTCCTAACCGCTGGAGCCAGAAATTTACATCGTGCAAAGCGAACATTCCAAATTTCGCTATCAAAAATCTTTAACAATCGACTCGGATTTATTTGTGGTCCAATAAGTGTATCAATACGATACCTTCGTATCCAGGTACACTTCTGCACACAGACAGAAATCCGTTATTAAATTTAAATACTTGCAAATTTTGCTGCAAAAATACTTTGCATGCCTTGACACTGAAAATTGTTTGAGTTGGAACCAAAATTCAATTTTGCAGCATACACGAATCAAAATTCTGAATACTTAAATACAACTATGTTATAAGAAATATTTTTCCTGTTACTCTCTTAAAATAACTTAAGAAAATTAATAATTGATTTTTCAGTGTGCCGTTTGAATGTTTGTCACGAAAGTAATTAATGAAAATAAGTCGTTAGAAAATTTCGTAAAATTTTGATAGTGCAATGTTTAGTATCCACGCCTGTCGCGCGTTCAATTCTCCACCAGGGAGATTTTTATTTTATTTTTTATCTGTATTGCTTTTGAATAAAGTTTTTGAAGAAAAAACAATCAATAAAAGGATTTAAGTATTTGAGTTATTTTCATATCAATTACAAATTTGATAAGGAATATATTTTTAAAAGCGAATAGTTATACCTCCTATATTTTTACGTGGTCGCGGCTAGGGTGGAATGAATGAAAACACTGGAAATTAATTAGCAATTTATTAATTAATAATTAATTAATTATTCAATGTACAAAGTCAGTTAACATGAGATAAACTTAACGCTCTTCTTTAATCTACATTATTTCGCAATTTATTACTCGTATTTGAACTCGTTATTATGGGTTACACGTATTTATCGTTCGTAGAATATTCAATTTCCGTTCATAGAAGTCGCTCTGGTTTATTTCGTCAGTTAGGTACTTCGCTCGATTATTTCGCCTTATTTATTGCTTCGATTATCTCACGACTGGCCACCCTGTGCGTCGACTCACGGCTCGCGGCCGACTTCGTACTGCCAAACACAACTAACTTTTGCCGCAGCGTAGTTCCGTTTTTACACACAAAAACTAGATTATCAAACCTCCTTGATTATTCTAATATTGAAGAAAAGAATCTTGTCCTTTCTAGGCTTTTCAAATCGTTTGTAGACGTTTCGCTATTAACGGTTGTAATAATTGTAGATTTCTGTAGACCGTCCCCGATGTTTCAATAGTGTTGTTCCAAGTGACATATTCCAAGGATTCAGACAGTGCGTCAATTCTTTTTAGCATTTCGTTACAATATATAAGGGATATAAAGCCAAAGACAGCAATTTAAAAAAAATATATATATTTTTATACAGTCACCGAGGATAACTAATTTTAAATGTACTGACTTCTAGGTTTTACGTATCTATCCCTTCCAAAATCATGTTTCCTATAAATGCATAGGCTGTTTCCTATAAAATCTCGGATTCATTATACTGTAAATTAATAATGATCGATGACTGCATTAATATTTTTTTTTGATATTGCTGCCTTTGCTTTTATACCCCACATATGATACAAGCTGGCATAGTTTATCGATGATCAATGTTTTGCTATCAAAAGGGTTCATATAATGTCGTCTATATATATTTTGTATTAAAATATATATAGACGACATTATATAAATAAATAAATTATCACAATTTATGATAAAATCATAAATTTTGCTAATTCATGTCCTTTGCGACTAGAATCACCTCAAAACGCAGTATATTTGATTTTAATTTTTTTAAACGTATATCGGATAGTTCTCTCTATTACCGTAAATCATTAGAACGTAAAGCTACTATTATTCATTCACAAAGCAATATAGACATATTTCCCGACTGCAAATCAACACTCAAAAATAACTTTTTATTGCAAGTGCCAATATGATCATTGATGCAACAGATAAAACTTCTTCGCGTGATTATGAAATTGTGTTATACCGTCATGCACAAAATTTATGGGCATGTGAAGCCTTTTTTTGTGCTAAACTAAAAAAATAAAATACCTGCATTCCGTATTTTAATAATTAATTATTGATTTTATGATCGAGAATATATTATCGAGACTTATGTACCTACTTTTAGCATACGGTATCCAATGGTTCGAATTGCGAACACCAGAGCACGCACACCAAAAATTTACATTTGCCGGGAATCTTTGTCTGGAATGAGAAGCGAACCCTTGACCTCAAAAGGTCGCCGATATAAAAAGTGACCCTCAGTAGGTAGGTACCAGGTATTTTAGATGTAGGAAATACACTTTTTTGGAACTGAGTGTTATATTTCTTTCGTGTATTTTTCCCAAATATGAATGTCCCATTATTTCATACTTCACGATCTCATGTCAGTTTTCAATAATTCACTCTAAAATGATTTTTTAAAATTAAAACATAATTCCGTGTTAGTTTCGGAATAAGCCAACAAAAATTTATTTGTGAGTATTTTACTCGTATTGAATAATAACAATAAATTCACATGTACACAGAGTTAAGTATCTATGTTAAATAGTAAAGAAAAAAAAAATTTATTTGTTTTAATCTACTTATATTTGATTAATTACACCTTCCTTAAGAATTTTATATATTAATACATTTGCAAATCAAATTTCAAAACATCTATCGAAAAATATTAGACCTGCATTTTATACAAATAATAATATAGGAAAACTCCTCAATAATTCAAAAGATAAAAATAATATATTTAACAATTCAGGTGTTTATAAACTTTCGTGCAAAGATAGTACAGCGTTTTGTATTATAAAAACCAGCCGTAATTTTAATATAAGAGTCGAAGAGCATTTGAGATAATGTACCGAATGTCCGGTGACCAGTGTCAGAGACTTCAATATAAATTCGGTCGGGTAACGGCGCGCTCCGCGGCGGCCGCTCTATCTGTCAAACTCTCAGACGGTAATATCAGTCCACTATTTGCTTTTTCAGCTTCGCAAAACTTTAATACTTCATTGACAATTGAGCCCTTGCCCGGAATAACGTTGTATCCAACACAAATGTTCATTTTGAGTTATTGATGCAGTTATGTTGGGTATGTTATTATGCATCGTTCAAGGTAGATAATATGTCAAGAAAAAAATATTTAGGCTTCTGGCTGCATTTTAAAGTTATTGGTTTGTGGAAGAACGTTGTACATTGTTTCTCAAAATGGCGTCGCCGCGCGTCAATATCGTGGAGCGTGGTTTAATTCACATGAATAAAGGGAGAAAACGAACATATAATGTTTAAAACTGGAAAAATATCAAAGCCAATAAGTTGAAGGATGCAGGAAAGGAGTGTTTATCCAGGAAAAATATTATCAAACCTGCAATTGACCCGCCGGAACATGTTTGTGGAATAACGTTGTATACGATTTGGCAGTTCTGATTGATATTGTAATTTCATATGTGACAATATTATTTTGTCGAACGTTAATCGATTTTACTTAATTGATTTATCCATATTGATATTTGAAATGCTTTTTGATAATAGTGCTCTTTATATCGTAACTTAAAATAATACCGATACAAAAAGTTTATTTAATTCCTCGTTCTTTTTCGTAGGGTCGAATTTGAGCCAAAAATGTTTAGTTTTAAAATTTTCCGGGATGTTTTCTCCATTATAATATCAATATAAATATTCAATCAAAATTCTGGTTACTGAATTACAATAAAAAAGTAATCATGAGAAATTGAATGTCCGACGCCATATTCAGCAAACAGATGGAGATAGGTAATAGTATGTACGAGAGACTTATCGTTCCGTAAAAGCTCTTTACCTACCGATGATCCCATCACAATCAGAGCTAGAACTTTCTACAAAGAATTAGAATCATGGACCTCCTATAGCCTTCTACCAACTCTTTGTGGAAGAAGGGGAAGATTAGCTACCGTATGGAAAAAAATCATGCAGTTAGGGAGCCTGGAACTAAATTTAATGCATTCCAATCCACTGCCAATAAGGCTGCTAAGCTCAAGGACCTCGATGACATTTGTGAATTCATGTTAGATGAGCATGCTGCTTTTAAAAAGCATTATTAAGTAAAACAAAATAAATAAAAAACGTTTTGCGGAATAACGTTGTTTGTGAAAATTTCTTATACAACGTTTTTCCACTGATTCAGCATGTTTTTTTACAATAGATTCAAATTTAATTGTTTTTTTTTCCTATTTTGTATTGAGATTAGTTAAGAATTATATGTTTGTTATATTTAAAATATAAAATGTAATAAATTGTAACTGGTTTCATTTTTTCAATTTTTCTCGGAATGAGAGTATTGTTGGATGCAACGTTATTCCGGGCAAGGGCTCAATTGTTCTTGCACCACCCCGGACTGTTTTGGTTATTTTGGACATAATAATTCAGTGTATATTGTGTGACGTAGCAACCTCTGTTCGTCACACCTCTTCGCGAAACCTCTAAAGAAATGAATTTATCGATCCCCGCACCAACTATCTGCACCAAAAATTGATTTCTAACCGCGTAGGTACCGCAAATACTCTATGGAACAAAACAATGTCTTTGGTCTACTGCAGATAGTTTCACAGCGGTCGCGACTGCAGATAGTTTCGCGGTCGCGAACGGCGGGGACGATATTACAAAATGGCGCATTCGAAATCTGACACTTCAGCACGCAAGATGTGAACCTTTCTGTGAACCTTCGTGTTAATAGGTAAGCTCATTCCGAGAGACGCAATTTGAAGTGGCATAAAGATAACATGTGAAATTACATGATAATGTCTTTCGTCTTAATAGAGGGTTTTTCCACGGGAGCGCTTCGCGCCATGGCCAGGTGACGCAGCATGGAGTGAAAGGTGAATCCATTGCAACGCCTGGGGGGCAGCTGCAGAGGTGATGTTCCGGCAATCATCTGCATTGGCAGCCCAAAGCCTCGGGGCGGGGTTGTTCTCTGGACCCATAAGGGAGCAATCCTGCTTCAGATGCGAGGCCAGCAAAATGAAGACCACGACTTGCCTGGTATTCCAATTCTCTCTAATAATCAATTTCACATCACGCCTGGAGCGAGCTGCGTGTTATCTGACTCCGTAAATACAAGAACATGTGCATCAGGTCGAGCTGTTTTAGAAAAAAGGAACATTGCTAAGCACGTGCGGAAGCGGTGTTTGTGCCAGACTAATTTAGCTTCATTGTTTTAAATGTGATATAGAAATTTTGCCCAGATGTTCATTAATCTGCAGAATGTGATTACCACGCACCGACACCCGCGCTGCGTCACCGCCAGTAGTATAAAAGTATTTAGTTCCACTGTCTTTTCCATCCTTGTATGACGCGGCCAGTAGACCCCAGATTAAAATCTCAATACTTGCACGAAGTACTGAGATTTGTCTCAACTTAATTTCAGAATCTCCTCACGCGTTGTTCCGTGGATACGGGCCTTTAATTGTCAAGAGATTCAGGAGTCGAGAGGAGCTGCACATAGCCTACAATTATTTTGAATGCACGGAAATACGTGATAAGATTCGAGAGAAAACACTTATATAAATTCTATAAACCGCAGAAGACAAAGTCATAGAAGGTGAACGGGTGCGATTTGATAAGCGAACTGTGTACCCGAGGGAGGCGCAAATTGACAGGCGTACCTACTGTAAACCGAGTAATACAAAGTGCTACGAAATACCTGCGGAATATTCTAGCGAATCTGTGCGATAGAAACGTTAATTAAGTACACTTTTGTACACTTTATACAAAATATTCAAAAAATTACAATACTTTATTATTATACTAACAAATATACATTAAATATGAGGTTTTCCTTCGTTCAAAAACTCATTCATACACGATGACCTTAACCATAGATCCATTAAATCAATTATTCATTAAATACTAATCGCACTACAATCAAACACTAAATATACAATACACATAAATGTACATTTAAATTATACTTAAATGCAAATATACATGTTACTAGAGCGTGCCGAAGACACTTGTAATTGGGATAATGGGCATAGTCTTCACTATAAGGTTTATTATCAGAGTATCATGTACCTATTATCCTGTTGGTGTCTCTAATAAATAAATAAAAAATTAAAAAATGTAGCATATCCAAAAAAAAAAATTAAATCAGTCATCGAGGATTACTAATTTATAATGCACTGAATTGGAAATTTTATAACTTTAAAAAGAACATGATTTTCGAAGGCATAGCTACATAAACTCTAGAATTCAGTACATTTTAAATTAGTAATTCTCAGTGTCTGCATCCAAAATATTTTTTTTTTGATATCGCTGCCTTTGCTTTTATACCCCACATAAAAGTAATTTAAACATAAGTATCATCCAAATTCGAAATATGTTACCACAATAAAAATTATGGAAATATTTGTAATTCTATTAACTCCAAAATTTATAAATCATTATCTAGTAAATTAGTAATATCCAACAAAGGAATTAATAAAGGCGTACACTTTTCTTCGATGAATTTATTATTCTCATATTTTCCTTCCAAACACGCAAAGAGGATTAAAAGTGATGTATGAAATAATCTTACACTACTTAATTAATAAATTTCCGGAAAATAAGACGTAAGCTAGTGTTTTATAATATAATCTTCTCTTTGAAGCTCCTTTTTACTTAATCTTGGTAAGTTATCGCATTTTTAAGAAGGAAAATAATTACACGCCATATTTTTCAGAAAATTAAAAAAAATAAATTCAACAAAACTTTTTGAAAAAATGTACGAATATAAAATTATAATTAAAAATATAAATAAAAAAAATAGAAATACAGAAAAATCTATCCATCAAAAAAATGGTTTCTACAGGGGTAGGAACCCGAAATTTTTCTTGCCGGATAACTGCGGTACCATTTCCCTTAATCATTGGTGATTACAAAAAATTGTGACTTATATAATACCAGCTATGTCCCGTCAAAAATGACGGACATAAAAAATTTGGAATTTTTATTTATATCTTAACTCAACATTTTCTTATATTGCATTTTGGAGCAGTTTTTCACAAAATGCCAATTCAAATTTAACGCGAAATCATAGCATGTTTATGTTAGCATGTAAAAATTCCCATTTAATAGCGTTAGCGGCGGAAACTGTTACAAAGAGAATCTGTATTTTGATGTAGTCTAGTGAAAGTGATCACGACATTTATTATTCCATTTTCTAATATCATTAGTTATATGGTGGCCCCAAATATCATTTTTTCTTTGTAATTAATATCTGTAAAACAACCCACATTCCCACATACAATGACTAAAAATAAGTATTCCTAAAAGCAATCTTTGTTCCGATAAATTATTTTTTCTTTGTCAATATATGTACTTAAATCTATATCATCACACAAGAGCTTATATTTTGACAAGAAACTCAAATAAGAGATTTATCTCATAATATTCCTATCATAATAATTAACATATTAGGTCCTTACATATGAAATTGGCGTTTTGCCGTACTGGCAAATTTGATCTCAAATATCTTCTCTTTGGTTAGGAATTCCAAATCCAAATCCAAATTTATACAGCTATTTACTCATGTATTTGTGTTTTGAAAAATATAATTCATTTGTTATTTCCTCGATTGTTTTTTCTTTGCGTAACTCAGTTTACAAAATGAAAAACTTGAAATATCGCGTTATTTACAAGTACGAGTTCCACCGTGGCACCAGTGCTGCAGAAACGGCTCGAAGGATTAATGATGTGTATGGCGACGGTGCCGCAAAAGAAAACACAGTGCGTTTTTGGTTCCAACGTTTTCGTTCTGGAAATTTCGACCTGCAGAACAAGCCCCGTGGACGGCCGGAGACCAAAGTTGATAATGAAGAATTGAAGGCTATTGTGGAAGCGGATCCATCGCAAACCACATCCGAGTTAACTGCAGACTGCGGTGTTAGTGATAAAACTGTTTTAATCCACTTGAAACAAATTGGTAAGGTGAAAAAGCTTGAAAGGTGGGTACCTCACGAATTGAGTGAAGCAAATCAACAAACGCGCGTTGACTGCTGCGTTGCATTACTCAACCGGCACAATAATGAAGGGATTTTAAATCGAATCATTACCTGTGATGAAAAGTGGATCCTTGCCACACACTGCACAACAGACGGCTACCAAATTAGAGGAGCTTCAATTGGAATGTCTAAGACATCCACCGTACTCTCCGGACCTTGCCCCAACAGATTACCATTTTTTTCGAAATTTGGATAACTTCTTGCAAAGGAAAAAATTCAACTCCGATGGGGCAGTCCAAACCGCCTTCAAAGATTTTATTGATTCCCGTCCGAATGGTTTTTTTAGTAAAGGGATCGATGAACTACCTATGAGATGGCAAAAGTGCATAGATAGCAATGGTACATACTTTGATTAAATAAATATATTATAATAATAAAAAATCGGCTTTATGTTCTTCCCATACTAAACGCCAATTTCATATGTAAGGACCTAATATTCAGATTTTTAATATTTCATAATATTCTGTCACATAAATATTTTTTATTTACAGGTTTTTCCAATTATATGTTTAAATAAATGTTATGCTTCTTGTTCTCACTGCACGCCCCTGCTCACAACTACCATGTTGTCCATTAATTTCTGTCCATATGTAATAATAAGCAGGGTTTGGAGGTGCAGCTAAGGGGTCACGGGATTTTTCATAACGATCATGGATACGGTTAGATCTACTTTTATAGTTTGTAGAGTAGTCTCCTTAGGTGAACGATGTCGGTCTGCTTGCTCTCAGTGGTTGCAACTTCGAATTATAGAGCTTACAAGAGGCTTCATTGTTGCGAAAAAAAACGTTCAGAGAAATGGTCAGTTTTAGTACCTATTCCAAGTATGGCATCTCCGCAGATGAAACAAGTTGGTCTGGCGGCTCTCAGTGGTTGCATTTCAGAGTTATGATGCGCGAAAGTCACTGCATTGTTGCAAAAAAAAACGATAATAGAAATGGTCAGTTTTAGTTTTAAAAAACTGGAATTAATACTTTGTTTTGTGGTTTAATATAGATTTTAATGTGACTAATGAAAGAGTCTAATAACTCTTAAGGCCTTATCAATATTCTACAAAATAATTGATCTGTGATTTTATATGAATGTTGAATTAATTAAAATTGGATTTTTCGATTTAATTCTTTTTTATTGTACTGTTTTTTTTTCTCTGAAATACGACCACTGAGAGCCGCCAGACTAACTTGTTTCATCTGCGGAGACGCCATACTTCGGATTGGTTCTAAAACTGACCATTTCTGTTATCGTTTTATTTTTCCGCAACAATGCATTGACTTGCGCGCATCATAACTCTGAAATGCAACCACTGAGAGCTGTCAGACCAACTTGTTTCATCTGCGGAGACGCCATACTTTGAGTTGGTACTAAAACTGACCATTTTATTAGAGTTTTTTTTTTCGCAACAATGCAGTGACTTGCGCGCACCATAACTTTGAAATGCAACCACTGAGAGCTGCCAGACCAACTTGTTTCATCTGCGGAGACGTCATACTTTGAATAGGTACTAAAAATTGATTATTTCTGTTATTGTTTTATTTTTTCGCAACAATGCATTGACTTGCGCGCATCATAACTCTGAAATGCAACCACTGAGAGCAGGCGGACCGACATCATTCACCTTAGGGGACTACTCTACAAACTATAAAATTAAATCTAACCGTATCCATGATCGTTATGAAAAATCCTGTCACCTCTTAGTCTATTAGTAAATAGTCAAATTTTATGCACATAATTTACGACTATATTACATTTGTGCATTGTCTTTTGAAACATTACGTTTTCATGTTTCCACCTCGTTTTGTGTTTCCACTGGTGGGTTTATATGGTTAGAATGGTTAGAATGTAAACTCTCCACACAGGGTAGAAAACTAAATTTGAATTGTATCCATTAAGGTTATCAACAGATTCTGGCATCAAGGTAGTGACTTTTGGGCTGTTCCAGAGAAAAGCCCAAAAGTGATAAAAGTTGAAACAGATTTCAAAATGCACACAATTGTCATTTTATGGGAATATTGTAGGTTGATGGTCTTGCCAAGTCAAACGAGTACCGTTGACATCTGCAATGAAATAAGTACTGAAAATCTGTACCCAATATTAAATATAAAAATTATAAATAAAAAACTAATTGTTTTTAAACAAGTTTTTATTATACTCCCTTTCTCATTAAATCAGGTTTCGTGCCTACTGCACGCGTCGGGGTCATTAATCATTTGTAATGATTTCAATTTGAAAAAACCATTAAAATTTCGAAAAATCCAAAATTATACTATAATTATAAAAAAAAATTAAACGAACATTTGCTAGATCATTTTTATCATCGCCACGAGTCTGCCTGCAAACTTTCAGCTTGATTGGGTCACGGGAAAAGGGTTAAAAATCGATCCAAAGTTTTTCCGGCAGACAACAAACAGCAAATGCTACGAGTTAAAAGAAAGGGAGTAAAAACGTGTGATCTTCATTAAAGATAAATTGTGTTTAAAATATTAAGTTATTTACCAACAAAATAGATTCAAACTCTCCCTTTTCTTGATTTGACGCATTTCTACCAATAATTTACTCCTGTAGGTCTTTTTATTTTAAATTTTGTCATGTTACTTTTGCAAGCATAAATGACTTTGTCCAATAGTCAAAATTGCTTGGCAAGAATATAAAGATCAATGCAGATAGTCATTTTTAACAATTCAATATATAATATTATACTTCCAATTTGAAAATCACTTTTTTATTTTTTTCAGGTCACCGTTATGTTACTCAGATGTCATTTAGGCATTTTTGCATTAAGACATTTAGGTAAGTTTTCCGAAAAACGTACTTGGTCACTTTCTCTTATATGACGACGTTACGTATGTATAGTATATATATTTTTATTATTTATTTATTTATTTAATACACGGTACAACGTACCATTAAAAAAAACAATGTATATAATGATGTTCAGATTGATAGGTAATAATAAAAAAAGGAGATAAGGTATAATTCTATCAAAAACAATTAATAAAGTGATATATAAAGAAAAATAAAACATTAAGTGAATAACGTAAAGTATAACAAAATTACATCAAATGAAATATTAGTTATCAAATCAAATATGAAATATATAGTATATATACACGGTTTTTTAAAACATAAAAAAATATATATTGCAGAATAGCGTCTATGAAAATTTGACACAACGAAAAAAAAAATTGTGAAATCAATCGAAAATGTAAATATTTTTATATTAACACACATTACAATGTGTGTTAATATAAAAATGTACAACATCGTTTCTGTTACTCCAAATGATCTATGCCAGCTTTAATTGCTAAAATTTTACTTAATTTGCTTCAAAATTTTTTCCACAAAATGTCAGTTACATTTTGAATTTCACAACCAATAAAATTATCGCTAAATTGTAATATATTTGTGTTAGTATGTAATCAGCGCCTTTAGTTTTGTCTGTCACGATTCGGCCACGAGTTAAGGCTGTGAGAGCATTGCCGTCTAGCGTAACGTAGCGCCATCTGATATCGCTTTTTTGACGCATGTTGCTACACAGAAAATTATACTATATTTGAATAAAATAATATATTTGGGATGGATTTGGTATTTGTTACGCAAACAAATCAAATCGTTACATAAAATGCAAGGCCACGTGATAACTGATTACGCTAATATGATCCAATGTGCATGCGCAGGTTGCCACGGCATCGCATGCCTCTGGCTGCGAGCGGCGGCAAACGGACTGTCACTAATTCCCTCCGAGGGCAAACTCCACGCGGAAAGTTTGTTCACAGATGTCACTATCAGCCTGAACTACCCCTGAGCCGTCCTTTGTGCATGCAAAGGGAGTGCGAGGAAAATAATTTGCATACCTCCGATTAGTCGACAATGAACTTTATCGCAGTTGGGAGGGTGGCTTATAATTTGCAAATTAAAATACTAAATATTAAAAATTAGTCACAAGTTTTGATTTGTAGAAATAGCCTTTAGTAATCTCAATGAATTTACGTACGTACATCGTACATCTATTCCAAGAGGTATGATGGGCTTCCAATGAAAAATACGGTTTTAAATATTGGTAATGGCTACATTATACAAAATATGTACAGAGATCTAAACCGGTTCATCAGGAGAGGGGAATAGATCACAGCGAAAAAACACAATAATACTGCATTTAAAGTATTTTTTCTTGCATACTTAAACACCTGTAAATAAAACGTATTTTTTAAATTTTTATTACGAGCCGAGTCTCGTGAGTGTAAACTCCTTCTTTTAGTAAAGTTATCATACATGCACTTTTTAAGATTATTTAGTTCTAGCTTATCTTCTCAATTATTTAAAAAAATGTACCAGCTTAATGTATTTTTTTAAACAAGAGCACATTAGCACGAATTCACGTTTATTTATTTTGATGGTCTATGGTAGACTATTTATTAAATAAATGAAAGAATTCCTGTACGATTTAAATTGATCTCTTCACATATAAGGCTTATGATGATGTCTCCCGCCACGCGCAACAAACATAATAATTTCGTTTCTGGAACGTCAGTAATTTCAAAAAACGAAATTAAATTACCTCGAACGCTCTAACACCAGCGCGGCACTCTAGCGATATTGCTACCACTGCCTCTTCGCGGACCGTCAAAAATACACTACACATACTAGGGCTTAGCAAAGACGTGAACCGTTTCATGTTCCGTGATTTTTTAACTAGTTGTTTGTATTATTAATACAGGACTAACTTGCGATCTGGAATGGGGCTCGAATCACTAAATAGCCTATAAATTTATAGGAAATTTTCCCTAAAAATTTAAATAAAAATGATTTGGAAGTGCTAAATACATAAAATCTATTATTCAGTAAATAAATTTTAAATAATTAACTCGGTGACTGCATTTTAAACATTTTTTCAATATTTGGATATTGCTGACATAATTTTTATACCCTACATATATATAAGAATTAGTAATTTTTGCTGTTGTAATTTTTAAAGATGAAGTGTATATATTGTTTGGTTTGGTTCTTAACCCCTATTGATGACTTAAATATCAGAGATTTTTTGGGATACACAAAATTTCAATTTATATTTACTTTATAGCACTAACAATTCATTTTCGGTTACAAATATACGGGAATTTTTAGTTTAAGTTTTAATGTTAAATAATTAAAAATTCAGTGCTTCAAATAAGTAAAATATTTTTTAAAAAAGTCTAATTTTATAGGTCGATGTTTTTTATGGCACTATAATTGTGTTTTTCTTACAATTCTGTATTCTTTATTATTATTACAATATTAATAGAACATAGATTTTTTAAATATTTAATAATTTTTTGGATAGGGGATGAACTAATATTAATCATATATACTAGTTGGTGAAAAAAATTTTTTTTAAAGCAAACATTTTACATTATTATATTAATATAATGTATAATAACCAAGAAATATCAAGAAGTATGCGATAATATGCGACAAAATGGTTTAATAATAATTATTGTTAATTTGTTACATTTACATTTATTTTAAACTATAGTCAGCGCGCGGCGTACATAACAGTGTATTATTGTCTAGCGTAAAGCGATTCATATAGCTTTATCTCTTTCTTGCATAGATATCGCTAACTCACACCAATGTATGAATCTGTAAGGTAAGTAAAAATCGACCGTAGAACATTATACAAAATATCTTGGTACCACCGGAAAACGAGTTTCTATATAAAGATTTTTTCTGTTTACTTTTCTAAATGATTTAATTTGCTATAAATAAAGTAAGTAAGCCTTTAATGTTTTTTTTCTATTATTAATAGAATTGTTTAAATATTTTCTATTATTAATAGAATCTAAGTGATTTAATTTGTTTTAAAATTTTTACTTTTCAATAAAGTAAGTACGCCTTTAAATGTTTTCTATTATTAATGAAATTGACAATTTTTTATTCTATAATTCAACTGCAATATGTTATCATTTACAATATTAAAAATTAATTATCCTTAAAAAAATAAGAAGAGCGTGTACTCACGCAGGCAGAAATTATACTTCCTTGGCGTGATTGTGTTAATTGATATTTACATATTGGTGAAAGACGTATGTTAATACAATAATACAATGTCTAGAAAGAAGACAAATATAATTGATAACAGTTTAACGTAGTTTAACTATACAACTTTGAAAGCCGCATTGAATAACGAATGAATTATTGTGTTTTTGTTTTGAAAAAAATACTGGACAATTACATCGCTTTATCAATAAATAATTTCTCGAATATCACTTTTAATCGTTAACAAAAACTTTCTTATAAAACGATCGAAAAATTTCATGCCAAATCTGATTTTGACAAAAATTCAATATGGAGTACCTCTCGTATTGCATTTACGCTACAGTTCCGCTACATGCTGCGTGCGTAACTTCCGTTACAATGAAAAAAAACATGGATGCGCCAAGAGAAGTATAACTTCAAAAATAAATCTCAAATCCAATAATTAAATCCAAATCTTAAATTTTTAAACAGAATATAGTATATACCTTTTTCATGACTCACAACAAATTGTTTGAGAATAAAAAAATGGTGGTTATTAGATGTTGGTTTATACATTTTTCGTTTAATGAAATCCCTTTTCAGTGTTCTTCAATTGAAGCTTTATCGGATAATTCTCAAAATTCTTTATACATGAACGCGCCTTTCCATGGTTAATCCATCTTCCGCCGGGAATATTAATTAGGCCCGGCTCTCTCATAATAATATAACATGATGGAGGAGAACCTTTTCTCGCTACAGTCTTTCTTCTTTTAAGTTTTTTCCCATTCAATTTATTCAGTGAAAGATTATGCTTGTAAATCCGGCAGGACCAAACTAGGACACCGGCGCACTGTGAACAATTACGACAACATAGATGGACAAAATTATTTTATGCACAAGTAAGTGTCAATTCGTAAGGCTTTCGAATACTAAATTAATAAAATTCGTGCGTGTACTTATGTACGCGCGGTAGAAATTATACTTTTACAATCAAAAACTTTCTTTAAAAACGATCGAACTCAATATGGCGCAGTTATTGAGACGTTGTTCCTTTGCAAAAAACATGTGTATTTCCAAAAAAAGTCCAAGTACCTGTCAACTTTCACGTTTTATCGATTTTCGGCCTAAAACGGTTCCGTTTTCAAAAGTTTCAAAACTATACAACTTTGAAACCGCATTGAATGTCGAATGAAAATGTGTTTTTGTTTTGAATACGAATATCTGACAATTACGTCGTTTTGTAGTAAATAATTTCTCGAATATCATATTTAATCGTTTTTGGCATAGTAACAAATATATATAGTTGGCAGAGTAACAAAAAAATATAGTAACAAATGTGCCTTCATTACTGGGCCAAATAAAATTCAATATCCTTCCCCGTAGACTCAGAAATAATGAAGTGTGCTTAGCCAACATAGAACTAATTATGGATTCCATGCTCCTATGTCACGGATATGTCTTAAAAACTCAAGACAGAATCTGGACTTCTTTGGTGTAAGTCTTTCCAGATTCAAATAATATCTGATTAGATAGTTCAGATCTTGTTTCCGTCATGTTAGTACTTTTCGTTTGTCCTTGCTTTTGTTTTGAATTGCTATAACCTTTATTCTGATGTATTTTATGTAGTTCATTAAAGAGTTAAGGTTGTTATTATGGTCGTTAGACATATTTAACTGTAATTTCGGATATTTTATACAAACCGTATGTATTACCGAAAAGCGAATCTCGTCTTGATCTTGATACTTATCCAACGTCATCAGGAGGACGACCTTTACCCGCGGAGGTGGAGGTCGGACTGATTAGGTGCTGCTTTCTAGGGCGTAAATTGTATGCACTTTGTTGTGGAGTGTTCTCTTCTTCTACAATAGAGTTCGCTAGTGTGCAATATGTACTAGTTACGTCGGCGGATTTTCAACCCTTGAGAGAAATCGCAGTAAAATCCGCCGACGTAATTAGTACATATTGCACTGGGTGGGGTGGATGCACTGGCAACCTCTATTGTAGAAGAAGAGAACACTCCACAACAAAGTGCATACAATTTACGCCCTAGAAAGCAGCACCTAATCAGTCCGACCTCCACCTCCGCGGGTAAAGGTCGTCCTCCTGATGACGTTGGATAAGTATCCAACGAAACGTCAAGATTCGCTTCTCGGTTATACATACGGTGCGTATAAAATATCCGAAATTACAATTAAATATGTTGTTCATGTTATGTTTTATATTTTATTGGACAATGTCCGTTAATTTCAATAAATTAATAAAATATAAATATAAACTTTCTTAAAAAACGATGGAAACATTCGTGAACTCGTATGTAAACAGAATCTGACACCTCACAATAATTCAATATGGCGTCTTTAGTTCTGGTATCGCATTTCTGGTACATGCTGCATGCGCAACTTCCGTTAATCAATTTTCAAGAGGCTTTTCTGTAGTTTTCGCAAGCATTCACGAACTGCAACACAATTTGAACAAATAACGTGATAGTGTTTTTTATATGGAACTAGCCACATTTAAAAAGGAACTCTTCGACTGGTATCGCAAAATAATATTCGAAATTGTTAATATTAAAAAAATATTGGTGTTATGTAATTTTAGGAATTAAAAAATATGATATTTCAGTTTGTTCTTACAATGGGTGGCTTATCGAGTACGCATCCGATTAAAATTATCCACCATTTTTTTTATATATTATTTGCCTACCCTAATATGTAAGATTGTTGGAGGCGAGGACTGATGGAGGCCGAGACTCGATGTGAGCTGTATATGTAAGATTCGATATGTAAGATTTGTCTGATGTTGCTAAGAGTGTCAGAAAAGGTAAATGTAAGATTTGTCTGCTATCTATGAGGTTATGAAAAATAAATAGCTGTTTAAAAGAGCAACGTATTTTTTTATTGCTAAATGCGTCACACATTTGGCAAAAGTTTTGCAAAAACTATTCTAAAAGTTCTTAAAATTCTTGGTTTTCATATTTCAATTAAAGAATCCACCATTCGAAGATAATAAAGAATAAACTAATTTTACCGAGTCCTCGTTCTGTGCGGTTGATGGGTATCTAAGATTATCAACACGTCAGCTTCGTTCTCGTTCTCAACAACTGAACTTTATCAGAAGCAGTTTGCAACGAATTCTCACTAAAGACCTTCACCTCTTTCTTTACGAAGTTTAAATAACTTAAGAGCTCAAGTCACAAGACCTTTTGCAGATGGAAAATCAAAACACCAGATATAATTAATAACTAATTTAGATACATAATTTTGTCAATCTTTTTACGGTACCGCGTAGCGGTGAGGTTATTTTTAATGATATTTATATAATATTTTTAAATGTGATGTTTATACACTGTCTTATATTATAAATCTTATTTTTTTGGGATTTATATGGTATCCAAATTGTTCACTATCCGTTCTTTATAAGGAACCACCGAGTTATAATAGATATGTGACATTGTTACATGCGTTTGAAAGAGACTTATTTAATTCATGTCATTTCCTCGTAACATCATATATAATAACAGCTGGTGTAGATGTGCCGACGATATTTTTTTTATTGTCAAAAGAGTCTAACTGCGCATTATCGAAATCTTTTGAAACTTTCAGATCTAGAATGAAGTGGGCTATTCTCATGATCACTAAGGAGAAGGAGAATAAGGAGAAACTTCCAGAAATGTGGAGAAACTAGCAGAACGTTCTCGAAGCATCGCGAAATCAACCTTTCATATAAAAGGCGAGCGAATGCACCCGCGGAGAGTTATTTATTGTGACATTTCTGCTATTCCATCCGTGTGGCCAGCGAGTGTCGGCAACGACAATAAATAGAATACTTAAAAATAAATTCGATCACTTACGTGCGAATTAATATGAATTATCTGCGAACCTGAAATATTCTAGAAACATTTAGTGTGAATTTAAGAACAGTGCTCCGATAAATTCCTGTCCAGTTGCGTTGCGTATTTTTATTATTTAATTTGCCTCCCACAGCAACAATCCCGCGACAGTTTATTTACGAGCACTGATAGGCAACGAGATTCATTTCTCGCGAATCTTGCAAGTCTTACAATGCTTCTTCATGATATTTAACACATACAAATATTCCAGTGTTTTAATGTAGTGTATTTTTATTACTATTACACATATTTGAAGGAGAATTGTGACACGATTTTTTATTATTTTTGTCTGGTCAACATTAAAGCCAATTGATCACAGTGCGATCCTAACCGCTGGAGCGAGAAATTTACATCGTGCAAAGCGAACATTCCAAATTTCGCTATCAAGAATCTTACTATTACACATATTTGAACGAGAATTGTGACACGACTTTTTTATTATTTTTGTCTGGTCAACATTAAGGCCAATTGATCACAGTGCGGTCCTAACCGCTGGAGAGAGAAATTTACATCGTGCAAAGCGAACATTCCAAATTTCGCTATCAAGAATCTTACTATTACACATATTTGAACGAGAATTGTGACACGACTTTTTTATTATTTTTGTCCGGTCAACATTAAGGCCAATTGATCACAGTGCGGTCCTAACCGCTGGAGCGAGAAATTTACATCGTGCAAAGCGAGCATTCCAAATTTCGCTATAAAGAATCTTTAACAATCGACTCGGATTTATTTGTGGTCCAATAAGTGTATCAATACGATACCTTCGTATCCAGGTACACTTATGCACACAGAGAGAAATCCGTTATTAAATTTAAATACTTGCAAATTTTGCTGCAAAAATATTTTGCATGCCTTGACACTGAAAATTGTTTGAGTTGGAACCAAAATTCAATTTTGCAGCATACACGAATCAAAATTCTGAATACTTAAATACAACTATGTTATAAAAAATATTTTTCCTGTTACTCTCTTAAAATAACTTAAGAAAATTAATAATTGATTTTTCAGTGTGCCGTTTGAATGTTTGTCACGAAACTAATTAATGAAAATAAGCCGTTAGAAAATTTCGTAAAATTTGATAGTACTATGTTTAGTATCCCCCGCCTATCGCGCGTTCAATTCTCCACCAGGGAGATTTTTATTTTATTTTTTATCTGCATTGCTGAATAAAGTTTTTGAAGAAAAAACAATCAATGAAATGATTTAAGTATTTGAGTTATTTTCATATCAATTACAAATTTGATAAGGAATATATTTTTAAAAGCGAATAGTTATACCTACTATATTTTTACGTGGTCGCGGCTAGGGTGGAATGAATGAAAACACTGGAAATTAATTAGCGATTTATTAATTAATAATTAATTAATTATTCAATGTACAAAGTCAGTTAACACGAAATAAACTTAACGCTCTTTTTTAATTTACATTATTTCGAAATATATCACTCGTATTTGAACTCTTTATTATTGCTGGGTAACACGTATTTGTCGTTCGTAGAATATTCAATTTCCGCTCATAGAAGTCGCTCTGTTTTATTTCGTCAATTAGGTACTTCGATCGATTATTTCGCCTTATTTATTGCTTCGATTATCTCACGATTGGCTACCCTGTGCGTCGACTCACGGCTCGCGGCCGACATCGTACTGCCAAACACGACAACTAACTTGTGCCGCAGCGTAGTTCTGTTTTTACACACAACTAGATTATCAAATCTCCTTGGTTATTCTAGTATTGAAGAAAAGAATCTTGTCGTTTCTAGGTTTTTCAAATCGTTTGTAGACGTTTCGCTAATAACGGTCTTAATAATTGTAGATTTCTGTAGACCGTTCCTGATGTTTCCATAGTGTTGTTCCAAGTGACATATTCCAAGGATTCAGACAGTGCGTCAATTCTTTTTAGCACCTCGTATATATACAGGGTTATTTGGAAAACATTAATAACCTCGCAGGTTTATATTCCTGCCTTGATTATGAGTCGAATATGTTCAAGCTTTCATAACCTTAAGTAATAGTATGGAGTGCTTCATGTCTTGCCACACTACTATAGGCCTTTTCCTGTAAAATCTCGGATTCATTATATTATAAATTAATAATGCTCGATGACTGCATTAATATTTTTTTTGGATATTGCTGCCTTTGCTTTTATACCCCACATATGATACAAGCTGGCATAGTTTATCGATGATCAATGTTTTGCTATCAAAGGGGTTCATATAATGTCGTCTATATATTTTTTAATGCAGGATTCAAGCTTAATTTTATCATACATTTTGCTCATTCATCCTTTGCGAAATTTAATAACAGTTCCCACTAGAATCACTTCAAAATGCAGTACATTTAATTTTAATTTTATAAAACGAATATCGGAACTTCTCTCCATTACCGTAAAGGTACAAATACACATGCTTATTTAGTAGCATACTAATGAGCGTGCCACTAATAAGCATGTCCTAACAACTGTACACACTTGCTCATTACTGGCATGCTTATTAGTGGCATGCTCATAAATAAGCATGCCCAAAGCTAACAATCAAACACACATGCTTATTAATGGCATGCTCTTGTCATAGAATAGAGACGCTCTTGTTCAAAATGGAAACTTTGCAAACTGAAATAGAAAATTCAAGTGAACCAATAAATCAAAAAAGTTCCCGAGTTTCCATCCGCACATTTTTGATTTTAGTTTTTATAATTTTTATTGTAAGATTTGAATCATTCATGCCCATTAATAAAGTTTCATAAACATTATTTCTCACTATATTATTTTTACACAACGGTAACCGAGTATTCCACAGACACTCGTGATTCCTATAATAAGTCACGAAAAGTAATGTCTTATCATCTCCCCAACGCACCACATTTGTTTCATCTGTCGCGGACTGAGAAGATCGCATTGATAATACTAACCGCGAAGCCCGCGAATGACATAAGCATGCTCATAATAAGCAAGTCTGTTCACACATGCTCCAAAGATACCCTTTCTCTATGGTGAATGACAGTGGCATGCTCATTACTAGCAATGTGCGTACACACATGCCATTAATAAGCAAGGCCTAAAGAAGGTCGATACTGCGCATGCTCACGTGCCACTAAATAAGCATGTGTATCTGTAGCTTAACTCATTACAACGTATACTATTCTTCATTCACAAAGCAATATAGACATATTTTCCGACTGCAAATCAACACTTTTATTGTATAATAACTTTTATTGCAAGTGCCAATATGATCATTGATGCAACAGATAAAACTTCCTCACGTGATTATAAAAATGGTGTTATACCGTCATGCACAAAATTTATGGGCATGTGAAGCCTGTTTTTGTGCTAAACTAAATAAAATAAAGTACCTTTATTCTGTAATAATTAATTATTGATTTTATGATCGAGAATATATTATCGAAACTTATGTACCTACTTTTAGCATACGGTATCCAATGGTTCGAATTGCGAACACCAGAGCACGCACACCAAAAATTTACATTTGCCGGGAATCTTTGTCTGGAATGAGAAGCGAACCCTTGACCTCAAAAGGTCGCCGATATAAAAAGTGACCCTCAGTAGGTAGGTACCAGGTATTTTAGATGTAGGAAATACACTTTTTTGGAACTGAGTGTTATATTTCTTTCGTGTATTTTTCCCGAATATGAATGTCCCATTATTTCATACTTCACGATCTCATGTCAGTTTTCAATAATTCACTCTAAAATGATTTTTTAAAATTAAAACATAATTCCGTGTTAGTTTCGGAATTAGCCAACAAAAATTTATTTGTGAGTATTTTACTCGTATTGAATAATAACAATAAATTCACATGTACACAGAGTTAAGTATCTATGTTAAATAGTAAAGAAATTTTTTTTTATTTGTTTTAATCTACTTATATTTGATTAATTACACCTTCCTTAAGAATTTTATATATTAATACATTTTCAAATCATATTTCAAAACATCTATCGAAAAATATTAGACCTGCATTTTATACAAATAATAATATAGGAAAACTCCTCAATAATTCAAAAGATAAAAATAATATATTTAACAATTCAGGTGTTTATAAACTTTCGTGCAAAGATAGTACAGCGTTTTGTATTATAAAAACCAGCCGTAATTTTAATATAAGAGTCGAAGAGCATTTGAGATAATGTACCGAATGTCCGGTGACCAGTGTCAGAGACTTCAATATAAATTCGGTCGGGTAACGGCGCGCTCCGCGGCGGCCGCTCTATCTGTCAAACTCTCAGACGGTAATATCAGTCCACTATTTGCTTTTTCAGCTTCGCAAAACTTTAATACTTCATTGACAATTGAGCCCTTGCCCGGAATAACGTTGTATCCAACACAAATGTTCATTTTGAGTTATTGATGCAGTTATGTTGGGTATGTTATTATGCATCGTTCAAGGTAGATAATATGTCAAGAAAAAAATATTTAGGCTTCTGGCTGCATTTTAAAGTTATTGGTTTGTGGAAGAACGTTGTACATTGTTTCTCAAAATGGCGTCGCCGCGCGTCAATATCGTGGAGCGTGGTTTAATTCACATGAATAAAGGGAGAAAACGAACATATAATGTTTAAAACTGGAAAAATATCAAAGCCAATAAGTTGAAGGATGCAGGAAAGGAGTGTTTATCCAGGAAAAATATTATCAAACCTGCAATTGACCCGCCGGAACATGTTTGTGGAATAACGTTGTATACGATTTGGCAGTTCTGATTGATATTGTAATTTCATATGTGACAATATTATTTTGTCGAACGTTAATCGATTTTACTTAATTGATTTATCCATATTGATATTTGAAATGCTTTTTGATAATAGTGCTCTTTATATCGTAACTTAAAATAATACCGATACAAAAAGTTTATTTAATTCCTCGTTCTTTTTCGTAGGGTCGAATTTGAGCCAAAAATGTTTAGTTTTAAAATTTTCCGGGATGTTTTCTCCATTATAATATCAATATAAATATTCAATCAAAATTCTGGTTACTGAATTACAATAAAAAAGTAATCATGAGAAATTGAATGTCCGACGCCATATTCAGCAAACAGATGGAGATAGGTAATAGTATGTACGAGAGACTTATCGTTCCGTAAAAGCTCTTTACCTACCGATGATCCCATCACAATCAGAGCTAGAACTTTCTACAAAGAATTAGAATCATGGACCTCCTATAGCCTTCTACCAACTCTTTGTGGAAGAAGGGGAAGATTAGCTACCGTATGGAAAAAAATCATGCAGTTAGGGAGCCTGGAACTAAATTTAATGCATTCCAATCCACTGCCAATAAGGCTGCTAAGCTCAAGGACCTCGATGACATTTGTGAATTCATGTTAGATGAGCATGCTGCTTTTAAAAAGCATTATTAAGTAAAACAAAATAAATAAAAAACGTTTTGCGGAATAACGTTGTTTGTGAAAATTTCTTATACAACGTTTTTCCACTGATTCAGCATGTTTTTTTACAATAGATTCAAATTTAATTGTTTTTTTTTCCTATTTTGTATTGAGATTAGTTAAGAATTATATGTTTGTTATATTTAAAATATAAAATGTAATAAATTGTAACTGGTTTCATTTTTTCAATTTTTCTCGGAATGAGAGTATTGTTGGATGCAACGTTATTCCGGGCAAGGGCTCAATTGTTCTTGCACCACCCCGGACTGTTTTGGTTATTTTGGACATAATAATTCAGTGTATATTGTGTGACGTAGCAACCTCTGTTCGTCACACCTCTTCGCGAAACCTCTAAAGAAATGAATTTATCGATCCCCGCACCAACTATCTGCACCAAAAATTGATTTCTAACCGCGTAGGTACCGCAAATACTCTATGGAATAAAGCAATGTCTTTGGTCTACTGCAGATAGTTTCACAGCGGTCGCGAACGGCGGGGACGATATTACAAAATGGCGCATTCGAAATCTGACACTTCAGCACGCAAGATGTGAACCTTTCTGTGAACCTTCGTGTTAATAGGTAAGCTCATTCCGAGAGACGCAATTTGAAGTGGCATAAAGATAACATGTGAAATTACATGATAATGTCTTTCGTCTTAATAGAGGGTTTTTCCACGGGAGCGCTTCGCGCCATGGCCAGGTGACGCAGCATGGAGTGAAAGGTGAATCCATTGCAACGCCTGGGGGGCAGCTGCAGAGGTGATGTTCCGGCAATCATCTGCATTGGCAGCCCAAAGCCTCGGGGCGGGGTTGTTCTCTGGACCCATAAGGGAGCAATCCTGCTTCAGATGCGAGGCCAGCAAAATGAAGACCACGACTTGCCTGGTATTCCAATTCTCTCTAATAATCAATTTCACATCACGCCTGGAGCGAGCTGCGGGTTATCTGACTCCGTAAATACAAGAACATGTGCATCAGGTCGAGCTGTTTTAGAAGAAAGGAACATTGCTAAGCACGTGCGGAAGCGGTGTTTGTGCCAGTCTATTGTAGCTTCATTGTTTTAAATGTGATATAGAAATTTTGCCCAGATGTTCATTAATCTGCAGAATGTGATTACCACGCACCGACACCCGCGCTGCGTCACCGCCAGTAGTATAAAAGTATTTAGTTCCACTGTCTTTTCCATCCTTGTATGACGCGGCCAGTAGCGCTGATGTCGAGGCGTGGTAAATTAAATCTTCACTTCAATTTATTGTAAAAAGGGTTTTAATGTGCAAAATTCCCAAAAATACTTCATAAAAAATTGTCACCTTCCGTGGCATTATTAATTTCTGTTTAAAATTCATTTGAATAAATTCCCCTTCATCTAAATAATGTTTCGTCGTATTACCCTAGTCATTGAACTGTTGCAACTTAAAAGTATAATAAGTTAAAGTGAGAGACAGCTGAAGTGCAGCGTACACGACACCGGAAGTACCCTGAGTTTGAATTGTAGAAGTAAGGTGAGTCCGATTCTTCTCCGACTGAGCAAAACTGGTGGCGACGAGGAGTTCTGTTGGGAGCAACAGAACTTCAAATTGTACTGAATTACAGGGCTATAGGTTACCGCCGAGTGCGGGCGGAGCGGGTTTTAGTTCCAATCCTACCGCACGCCAAGTTATGTTGGGCAGGCAATAGCCAAATATTTTTCGATATATTGATTCGTCTACTTGTTTTAAATGTCATAACACCTTTTAAACTTTAAACATCACAATATATAGTGTAAATAAAAAATAAACATTATTTCTATTGTCTGCTTAAGCATTAGCCAATTAAAATGCCCGTGTTATTCCTCAATTTTATATCGCGAAAAATGGAATAAAGAAATACAAAGTGCATGTTAAAAGCGCGGAAAATGCTTTCCAGAATTCGTCTACAGCTTTAGAGCAAAACTCATTTCAGCGCTGTTTTTCCCCGCCTTTTGTACTGGCCACAAAACAGCATTCTACCGCCGGGCGGAAATTCCTCACAAAAGCCTCCATATTCGGGCTGACGCGTGGAAAAATAAGTGAAGGCTGTTTATTCTCGAAACAATCACCGGCCGTTCTTCTCTCCCGGGCGAGTTCAGGAGGGCGAAGCCTTTTGATCTCGCGGCTGGGGGCGGTCAGATGACGTCCAATACCGATTTCTTTGATTTCAAACGTTATTATGCAAACTCTGCTTTTGTAACATTGCGGAATGACGTAATTAAGTTGCGAGAAATAAATTAACTGCCAGTTTTGAGAAAAACCTGAGTTCATATTTCCACGAAAGAGATATTCTTATTTTTATATTACACTTTGCTGCTGAAATTTTATATTATGGTATTTTTAACTAAAAAAATACAGTTTGATATAACTTTTACATTTCTTTATTCCAAAGAAAAAAATTACGATACAACCGATATAATATTATGAATTAAAAAAATATGGAAAATTAGAATATGCTTTAATTGAATAAAGAAATGGTTCATAATATATAAAATTGAAAAAATCACCCTTTTCATGAGTCCTCATTTTCATCTCGCTTTTACATCAGTTTACCTTCAACTTTTTCTTAATTGGAAATGTGTGACGTTCATAGAGTGAAAATGTACAGTGATGAACTAAACCGTTCTTTGGGAGAGTGAAATAGGTCATAATGAAAGAATGTCCTCCCTCGTTTATGTCTAAACACATTTATTATGATTAAATCTTCGAATTAACAAGAAGCACTTTATATAAAAGATGTATTTTTAAAATTTTTATTCCAAACCGAGTCTCAAGGAAAAATGTCTTCTTGTAATATATCGCGACTTATTTACTAAGGAAATATATTGTTTTAGTAATTAAGTTGTAATGAAATTTTATTTCTTAATTAAATAAAATAATAAAAATAAAAGATTGATCTTCTCATAATTGTTTCAAAATTCACTTGGCGCCAGATTGGTTAAAAAACAAAATTACATTAGTTCATTGCTATATATATTTTGGTGATCACGATGTTTTAATATGATTGTAGGTATGCCAAACTACCATAACCATTTATTAAATAATAGTTACTTCTTACCCGTATAATTTTCGTATCAGAAAAAAATATTTTTTTGACTTTACATATAAATAGACTTTTTTCGTTTCAACTTTCAAAAACTACATTAATAAATGGGCACAAATTCACATTTCAAAAGAAAATCACACACTTCACTGCAGTAAAATGTAAAAAAACAATATTGTGATTTTACACACACAAAGGATATTTGTGGCGACCCTTTCTTGTTTCAATAATAGAATTTCCACAATACTATCGGCTTAATGGCCATGTTCAACATGCGGAATTTTGTCTATAGCTATTTCTCTTCAATTTCTCATGCAATTTTTGTCCGATAGACGGTTCCCAAACATTCGAGGATTGAAGTGCTTTTATACGTTATGTACTACGATATTATATAATAGGTCTTTCCGAAATTAATGTAGAATTTTTATATACTATACCCAATACATATTTAGCATACATAGCATAATACATAGCATTTAAATTTTAACTGTTTATTGAAATGTTTTGCAAAATAAAGTAAATTCCATCAGTTTTTTCTCCACCTTTCAACGAAATCCTTAATCCCTTTCCAGTAAATTTTTTTCAGTTTGAATCTTAAATATTCAATAAGATTCAATTTTGTATCCTCTGTTGTCCATTTCCGGGTTAAATTTGTAGAAATCCATAATCACATGTATAAAAACAAATAAATAATGTTTTTTTATTCTACCAGAGAATTATTATTACCTCACAAGGCGAAATGATGGTAGAGATAAATATTACAGAAAAAAATGTTTAAAACAATGCTTACATTTAAGTGTAAAAAAAGTAAAAAATAAATCTTAAGACAATTTTTTTTTGCTTCACTCTCCAAATAAATAGTGTGGGCGCTTTCCCTCCATCTATGTCAATATCACACTTTTGTTTGGAGCAGGGAGGCAAAGTAAGTGAAGTAAAAAAAATTGACCGAAAATCTATTTTTTACTTTTTAGTACATTTAAATATAAGCGTGTTTTTTTTTAAAGAAGATTTTAATATTAACCCAGCGCACAAAATCACGTCGGTAGGAAACTAGCGCCATCTTTCGGTGAAGCCGTTGACTAATTTCCAACAATTTTTTTGTTAATGCGCTTGCGTACATAATTTCATATAAAATCATTCGGTAGGACATCTTTTTTTGGCGAGCTCATTAACTGATTTCTCGTATCAAACTTTTATTAATTAATCAAGATGGATAAATTGATTAATTAACGAATCTGATAATTAATTCATGCATCGTTATGTGTGGAAAATTTCAGCTCAATTGGACATTGGAAAGTGGGTGAAATATCGATTAGAAGTTTCCGTCCAGATAAACGGACAAACAGACAAACAAACAAGTTTATTAATTAATTAATTAATTCATGTATCGTCATGTGTGGAAAATTTCAGCTCGATTGGACATTGGAAAGCGGGTGAAATATCGATTAGAAGTTTCCGTCCAGATAAACGGACAAACAGACAAACAAACAGATGAAGCTAAATAAGCGTGGTAGAAAACAAGTGTCTTTCCCCATAGTATTACTCTACCGAATTCAATCCTTTATCCTTTAAAAAATTATCCAATTCTGGTTTTTAAGGAGTAATGTGTATACAAATATATATGAATTCCAAAGTATCAAAATATACCCAACCGCCATTTTTGATACTTTGGGATTCATTTATTAGCTTAGAGAATTCTAAGCTCATTGCCACATATTCAATATTTGTTAATTCATATTATCATATTAAATATCAATCTGCAGTTATGACTTATTCGTGTTATCAACAGAACGTAAAATTATTTTCTTTGTTTGCCAAAAGTAGTTAATGAAGTCGAGTAGGTTTTGATTTTCAACTGATCAAAAATGTAAAATAATAATCTGAGAAATAAAATTGCATGGAACCTTGCAAATCATTCAGCTCTTGATTTATTCATTCCATGGCCAATTTGGCGATATGCGAACGGGCTTTGTCAGGATGGAGATTAATCTTCTTCATCATCTGCAGTATCCATTCACCATGACTAGTCTCTTTTCTCTCAATGCTTAACTTAATTCACCTGATTGTTCATTGTGCAAAACTGCTGTCAATTTTTCGCTAAATTTCAACAGCTCAAAATGAATCATGCCTCTAGAATTCTACCACATACAGAGCATGACCTTTTAGTAAGTTGGTGAGGATTTACGAAGTAACACTGATCCACTATTTTTTCTTCCGACATTCGGAGTAGACAGAGCCATCGACCGCCAGACTTATAGTCGAAGGTACGTCAAACCTGAAATATTTCCTGCAGATGTACCCACTTTAGGACGCCATTGTTCGTACCTTTCATTACGTCTCATCGGAGGTGATTATAAATTGTCAATTTCCTGAAATGTTTCCAGGAAAGCGTATTTCGTAAAACAAGCTTTCGAATTTACGACGAATTATTTGAAATGGATCTAATACCGTCCAGCTTAATTATTCGGAAATGACATCCGGTAGCGTGTCTAACAAAATACTCCTTCCGTTGCTTGTATTTCGGCCGCTCGATACACATTTCCCTACCAAATTAACTCTTCGTATCAATTTAAGAAGTTCGATAAATACTCATTTCATTTTCAAAACACAATTATAACTACAAATTTTCAAAATGTGTTGTTTTAAAAAATTACTTCAGGCGGTAAAACTTAAATAATCTCCCTTTGGTTGATAATACCCTCGTAAGGCTTATCGCGTCTCAAGAAAATTAAACAAGTAATGTAAAAAACTAACCCATAAAAACCAAGTTTTTATTATACTCCCTTTCTCGTTGAATCAAGTTTCGTGCCTACTGCACGCGTCGGGGTCATTACTCATTTGTATTGATTCCAATTTGAAAAAACCATTAAAATTTCGAAAAATCCAAAATTATAGGTACTTTAATTATTAAATTATTTTAAACGAAAATTTGTTATATCACGAGTCTGCCTGCAAAGTTTCAGCTCGATTGGATAATAGGAAAAGGGCCAAAAACCGATCCAAATTTTTTCCGGCAGACAACAAACTGTAGACGTTACGAGTTAAAAGAAACGGAGTAAACACTGTTTTTGTAATCTTTTATTGAACTCTTTTTGTTTGTTGTGATGGAAACTTTCAACATTTATGTAAAGTGGTTGACAGTATTATTAAATATTTTTCGATATGATTTTGTCATTATTTTGATTAAAATTAATAATAATATCACTCAAATTAAATTAATATTCACGTCACTTACAATCAAGAGCCGTAGAAACAAATGAAAAACCATTCGAAAATTTGTTTTAAACATTCAAACAACGTGTTTAATAATTGAAAACATGGGTGATGTTAAAAAATCACATGTAGCAACGTCTGGTAGAACGAAATACACGGTAGCAATAATAAAATTCCATTCGAAGATATTCTGACGGAAACGTTAATGAGCGCTGGGTCCGAGAGACCCAATGTTACCATTGCAGGTTTATAAAGTCTGTAGGGGCAAGTACGTGCTCAACGAAAGGCATTGGGGTGGGAAATCAAACCCAAAAAAAGCCCACGGCGCTGACGGTTAAAAGGAAAATACATTCGATGGAAATTATCATTTACGAAACAATCCAGAATCCCGGGGCTATCAAAGCCGCAATAAAAAATAGAATTATCGTCATCATCATCATTTTCAGCAGTTTTGTGTTCACCACTGTTTGAAGGTCTTTTCTCTGTCATTTGTTATGCTGCCACGTATTTACGAAGAATTTGATGATTTTATCAGTGAAAATATTACCAAATAAATGCCACTCTTTAACACTTATTCACTTGGTTTAAACCACTACATTTTTGGTTACAACAGTATATCGCTGTGTTAAAAAAATATCGAACATTTACTGTTACATACTATACTTACTCTAAATTACTGGTAACGCAGACACTTCTCCCAGTAGTCCCGCCACACCTCTGGAACGCATCTTTTGGAACGTTGTTCATCTGGGTCGTCGCGTTCCGCTTGATGTTTTCTTTCCATTAAAATCGGGTCCCTCTCTGTGGCATTTTTAATTTGAGTAATAGCCAAAAATCACACGAGGCCATGTCGAGAGAGTAGGGAGCCTGACAAAAAAGGGCAGTGCTGTGTTTGGTGAAGAAAGTCCAAATCAGATGCGAAGAATGGATGGGTGCGCAATAAATAAAACAAGGGCCATGCATATTTCCATGCCTCTTTGCCTTGCTTAAAGTTTTTGAACCTTTTTATTTTTTCGACACAGTGGAAGATTACTTTTGAAAAATCATATTCATGAACTCTGGCCCAACATTATTGTGCGATCATTTTGTTCACACATACCTCCCATTATTGACATTTCTTATGCTATACAATTATCGACTTATTCAAGCCGGGTTCCATTACCACGAATGACTATCGAGTCAGAAAATCATTTCATCTCTACTTAAATATTTGAAACCGTAGTTAATTGAAAAAAGTTATTAAAGTTGTTTTGTATTTCAATATTTCCTGAACAGATTTTCATTGTCCTTGGGTTTTCACGGTCACTTCTAAACGTCACGTCGGTCGCTAAGAAGCTGTTTTAGTGACACACCAAGGTTGGCCAGGACACTACAGTGCCCGGGTTCAGGTCTGTACAGCTGAACACCATTTACGGGGTTACATTTTTCAAATGCTCTTCAATGTGAATTAATAGTGGATAAAAATTATTCAACATTTAAATAAAATAAAATTATGAACCACTTGAGAAAATTAACAACAATGAGACTTTAAAGATTTGTATAATGTAAGTGTTTGTGAGTGTGTGTAGTAAATAAGTAATCCTGTATAGGGTTGTTTCATATATTCAATGCCGATTGTTAGTTTTGCAACACGCGATACGCAGTATCACAATGACGATGGCACAAAGTTACACAATCAAATGATATTTTGTATTTAATTTAGAGAAGGTTTATTATCTATACTACCGACTACAATATTTACTGAAATGAAACCACACGCTTTTGTTTTTTTGACCTACGCATATATTGTGATCGCTCTTGGTACTGTGGCTCTTCAAGAAAAATATTTTCCGTTCGTAATTTTTTCAAAAAGCGTTTTTCAAATTTATTTGACGTTACAATATATGTAAACTCTTTTAGTCTTTATTATTTTGAATAAAGTGGCATACACGGAATATGTGTCACATCAATCTAATCAAAATATAATAATTTCCTTGTCTGTGTGTCGGTCCGTAACGTCTGTAAACTTGCTGAAATTACAACGTTAGGCAATTTGAGTGTGAAACGCAATCAGCGTAGCTCAACACGTAAGGATCGCCCCAACAAATCACACAATCTTGACATTTATATATTATTATTTTAACAGCTGCAACCCGGCAAAAATGACGATACTTTTACATGTCGGTTCTTACGGAATAAGTTTTTATTTATTTATATAAAAAAATGAAAAAAATACGTAAAAAATGAAAAAATATATTAGTAAAAAAAAGGAAAAAATTTACGTAACGAACGGACAGACGGACGAAATTATTGGGATTATAATATTTAGTTTTAGTTTTAAGCAAATAAAGTCAATTAAAAAAATGCAAATGGTTTTCTATTCATGAATTTTCAGCTTCAAAATTCTGCAATTATTAACACGAATAATGTCGGGTGTGCGTTTAGTATTCTGACTATTTTAAAACTAGGCTAAACGTCTGTGCTACGAAAAAAGAACTCGGATGGTTCCCTGGAACGCGATTACTAGGCGGGTGTCTTAACCACTAGACCAACGAGCAAGCACATAAGCCGTAATGGCCGCTTGTTAGTTTTCACGCGCGAGTCAGACGCCACGCGGCCTCGGGATTTCTTCAGCACTCCGGTCCATTATTCCGCATTATGGAAACGGCGGGAATTTATTATGACGTGACGTTGACGTACGGCCGCGTCAGTTAGCGGGCCGGAGGCGCACTCGCCTCGGCCGCCGGCTGACGGATGGCCGGGAACAGGAACGGGACCGGGACCGGGAACGGGAGCAGGTCTTCGCGTGTCCGCGCTGCAAAGCTAACCAGACGCGCTACGTCTCGCTTGCGAATCGCGCGTCAGGCTCGAGTTACGAAACGGGATCCGCGGCAGGTGCATGGAACTGGGGTGTCTTCTTATTGTGAATTTTATTGCATAGATTTATCTCGCTATTTCCGCTCAGTTAATAAATAAACGCTGGAATTAAGGCGGCACTTTCACTGTAAATGCATATTTCGGCGGTTTTTTACGAAAATTTGGGTTTTTATTATTCATTTATATCGGAATGTATATGATAGACTGCATTTTTTTAAAGGCGATTACTCAGATAGAATATTTTTTTTATATAAAAGTAATAAACTGAAGATTATTTACAATAATGAAGAAAATAGAAGCATTAATCGACAGGCCGCGGCCAAAAAATCGTTTTTAGTGTTCTAGGGAAAACAAAGATTTTACGTTATCTTATTTACGCATAATATGTTTTTCATATGTATAAATTTTTCTTAATTATCTAGAATCCGTATTAAGAGATTTTAGAAATATTAAATATTAAGTCATAGATTTGCAAGAAATTTTTACGTTTTTTGATGTTTTTCAAACGCTTTTTATTCATATAAAAAGTTGATTTTAAACGATATATTGTATTTGTATCCACAGTTTAAAAAACTAAATTTTTATTAAAAATACGTTAATTTTTATTTTAAAATAAAAATTCTAAAGTATGAAAAAAGACATCCTCATACGTCAGAATGCCAATGGCCGCGGCAGAGGCTGGACGTGTTTATGTAGCCGAATATTCCTTGTCATTTATTTCACTATTAATCGTACTTCTACGCCAAATTTGACATTTATATGAATTAATAAAAATAGCCAATAATAGGTAATATAATAGTCAACGCCCGTTGAACATATAGGGCACAAGAAGAAAAAATATCAGAAATATTAATCAGATAAGCTGTATATGATAACAATTAAGAAAGGACTGCAATTTACACCGCTAATGTTATATTTATAAAATGTAATACAGGTGGGCCTTAAGATTTTTCACTTTTAATAGTTCAATAAAATCTACAGGTCGCTTGATATTGAATGTTTATTTCACAGAAAGAGCACATTTGAAAATAATGCTATATACGCACCTTCTCGCCACTGGCATTCTTCGATTCCAGCATCTCTATGACGTAAAGCACGTACAATATGGCTCTCTCATCTTTTGACGAATATTCGCCTTCATTTGGGTTATCGTGGATGGTTTATCCAAGTAAACATGACTTTTGAGATAACCCCATAGAAAAACAAGAAGTATCGAATCTACGCTGCGGGCTGGGAGGGGGGGGGGATTGGATGTCAGTTCCTTCAGATAGAATAACTCTCATCGGCCAATCTACCCACTCCTCCGATATAAATGGATTTTAATTTATATTTATTGTAATGTGTTCTAAAAAAAATCTTAGTTACTCATAAGGGTCTGCGCAAAATATAAGCACTCTTCTCCTTTTTTGGTCATTCCTTTCCTCAGGTATGAAAATTTACTCTACGAATACTAATACAATTTACTCCTACTACGAATGTCATCTATTCGAAGTTTTGCAGATAATTTTTTGGGATCCTGCGCAAAATCCAGGCACCCTCCATCTTCTCCTCCAGATATTAATCTGTATTATATTGAATGTCATCCAAATTATGTTCAATTGCACTCTAGGAACTTGAAAAAATATTCACCCCTTCCCACCCATTGCCCCAGTATACCACGCTTTCCGGTAAAGGGACCTCGTATATCGTTTTCATTTAGACCCTCTGCAAAACACCCAAAAGTATTTCGATACTCCTTCTCCCTAAGCCACTTTTTTATTTACAACTAAATCTGATTCCCGGGCAATGTAACGCAAAACCATTGCTGCTCTTTTCTACTTTTATTTTTACTGAATATTACTAAAGAAGGTAACATAAACGCATGCGGAAAACGGTAAGAAAACTAAAGATAAGAATAAATAATATTAAAACAGAAACATTATGAAACAAATCACAAATTTAAAAATAATTACTACATTTAGATTAACGTTACATTCTCAAATGTACTAATGTATTATTAAAGAGTTAAGATTATTATTACGGTAGTTAGACCTATTTAACTGTAAATGGTTACGGATATTTTACACGAACCGTATGTCTTTCAGAGAGACAATTCTCGACGTTTCGTTTAAGTCGTATTTAACGTCATCAAGAGAACGACTTGTACCCGCGGAGGTATAGGACGGACTGATTAATGTTTCCGTGTTCGGGGGCGTAAATTATATGCACTTTGTTGTGGAGTGCTCACTGCTTCTACGATAAAGTCAAACCATACTAAACATGTAACAAATTTAATAGTATAAATACTTTTTTAAAAGTTTAACTAATTTTTTATAACTTAACTATAATTTTTTTATAATTTAGAACGAAATAAAAATTATGATATATATTGTAAATAAAACAATATTTAAATGCTCAAGAGAAAAAACTTAGGTAGATACATTATTTACTATTGATGAACAAATTTATTGGAAAATAATTTTTAAATTATAGTAAGAATTAATTACATGAATTTCTCGAATAACTGAGCAGGTACCTAATTAGCAAACAATAGAATATTATGTGATCACATTAACGTTGAATTTGAAAGGTACGTGAAACGTCTTCCGATTCGGGGAAACATTATAAAGGGAGGTACCTAATTGCTTCCTACTTTGATACTGTAACTAGAATTCACTTGGAAGGTAATTATTAATCGATAAGACCATTGTACACGCATTTAGACCTCGATAGTGCCATGGAAACCTGGTGGTCCGGATTCAGTGGTCTCTTTTGTAACATTTATTAATTAGTTCTATTTATACTACAGCACAGTCAATCTATAAACATTATGATGAAATGAACATGTATTTTTTTTAATTTACCGTATGATGCTATTAGTAAGAGGTAAAATAAATGTATTTTGATCATGGTGATCACAACATTTTATATGCTTTTTTCTGCTAACAGAAGATTCTGCTATATAAAGTAACTAGCTGTTCATACCAGGCGTTGCACGGGTTAAGGATTAAGTTTGAAATAAATTTGTGAGGGTAAAAAAATTTTCGATTCGAATGGTATAGATTTGCAACGAAAATATATCAGGGGAGGGGAAAGGGTGAAAGAACCTAACCTAACCTAACCTAACCTAACCTAACCTAACGAATAAGTTTCCAAATTTTTAATCCGATCGGTCGAACGGTACAGATTTGTATTGAAAATATATAAGGGGTAAAAGAGTAGGGGTGAAATACCGCATATATTTCCTTTGGTCCTAAAGAATAAGTTTCCAAATGTTATGTCCGATCCGTCAAACGGTACAGATTTGCATCAAAAATATATCAATGGAGGGGAAGGATTAAAAGAAAAGGGGGGAAATGTCACACATATTACCCGCCGAGACCAAAAATAAGTTTCCAAATTTTGAGTCCAATCGGTCAAATGGTACAGATTTGCATCGAAAATATATCAGGGGAGAGGAAGGGTTGAAAGAATAGGGGGGAAATGTTCCATATATTACCCGCCGAGTGAGTCCGATCGGTCAAACAGTACATATTTTTATCGAAAATATGTCAGGGGGAGGGGAAAGGGTATGAGAATAGGGGGGAAATGTTGCCTATGCTACCCGCCGAGTTCAAAAAAACAATTTTCTGTATTTTGAGTCCGATCGGTCAAACGATACAGATTTGCATCGAAAATATGTCAGGGGGAGGGGAAGGGGTATGAGAATAGGGGGGAAACGTTGCCTATGTTACCCTCTGGGTCCTAAAGCATAAGTATACAAAATTTGAATCGAATCGGATAAACGGTGTGGATTTGTATAGAAAAAGACAGACAGACATTGAGTTCTATAGATGTTTTTTCAAATATTCAATAATGGAATTGAAAATAAATTGTCGAGGAAAATATCATACATTAATGAAATAATCATCATACAGCAGACAAACACTTAAAAAATTATTGTTTTATTTTCTCTGTAGGTAGGTATGGTACAGAAATATGCATGGTACATCTACAAATTCTGAATGGTTCGAGAAAAAATAATACATTCTGTGACAATTCACAACTTAAAAAAAAGACTTATATAAACCTAAAAAATATTGTCACGAGATTCTAGAAACAAGAAGAACTTCATATAATCGTGGGTTTCTTAACACGTTTTAGAATGAATTAGAAACACCTAGTACACACAAAAGTATACAAGATGGTTCCAGAAATCGAGGACCCTGTATATATATAATATATTATTAATATATATATATATATATATATTATATATATATAGATATATATTTTACAGCAGCAACGTCATCACACATAAATAGCTAGTGAAAAATACAGATAAGCTCAGATAAAAACACAGAACGAGCGATCCGAGCAAATATAGACAGCCAACAAAAAAAATTAACCAGAAAACCTACGAGTGGAATATTCTGGTGAGTGGAGAAGGAAAAAAATAAAGAATTATTTCTAAAAAAATGTCGTTACTAAATGTAGCCACCAAAACTTTTATCAATTTTCCTGTTTTCACTTACAAATTGAGAGCATTCTGCTATAAATTTTTTACGTATTAACACATTTATTACTTTTAAAGTTCCAATTAATTATTATATTTAAGCTATAATAATAGTTTATTCCCTTTTTAAATAAATCGGGGCTTATAATAACATCAACATGTCTTGTTATTTGTTTCAGGGACAAATAAATCATTCAGAGATCCCCAGAGAGTCCTTAAACAGTACAACTATTTGGACAAAGATTGAAGATTACCACCACATTCCAAACCTCTTAAGTAAAATTGGTTTGTGAAGTTAAGGAGAAGAAAAGATTTAATATTTTAAGATAATATTACTTTTATGTAATAAATTAAAAAATAAACTTATTTAAAGTATTGGAATTATATTCTGAAAGACTATGGTTTTATTGTGAGTTACTTACCGACAAGCGAGTGAGAATCTAAAAACTTTTTTATCGGTTACCTTATAGAAGTGAATGTATCATTATGAGGTATCATTATCGAGGCACCAGTGTGCAATACGAAATTCGTGACAAACAAAACAAAACGTTAATATTAGGTCCTTACATATGAAATTGGCGTTTAGTATGGGAGGAACATAAAGCCGATTTTTTTATTATAATATATTTATTTAATCAAAGTATGTACCATTGCTATCTATGCATTTTTGCCATCTCATAGGTAGTTCATCGATCCCTTTACTAAAAAAACCATTCGGGCGGGAATCAATAAAATCTTTGAAGACGGTTTGGACTGCCCTATCGGAGTTGAATTTTTTCCTTTGCAAGAAGTTATCCAAATTTCGAAAAAAATGATAATCTGTTGGGGCAAGGTCCGGAGAGTACGGTGGATGTCTTAGACATTCCAATTGAAGTTCCTCTAATTTGGTAGCCGTCTGTTGTGCAGTGTGTGGTCTAGCGTTATCATGAAGCAGCAGTGGCCTAGAGCGATTAACCAGCCTCGGTTGTTTAGCAGTTAGCTTTTCCATCATGGTTTGCAGTTGCTGACAATAGACATCTGCCGTAATCGTCTGGCCAGATTTAAGAAAGCTGTAGTGAACGACACCAGCACTAGTCCACCAAACGCTCACAAGTAACTTTTTTGGAGTCAATTTTCGCTTGGGGCATGGTTTGGCTGGTTCGGCAGGGTTCAGCCATTGCGATGAGCGCTTCCGATTATCGTACAGGATCCACTTTTCATCACAGGTAATGATTCGATTTAAAATCCCTTCATTATTGTGCCGGTTGAGTAATGCAACGCAGCAGTCAACGCGCGTTTGTTGATTTGCTTCACTCAATTCGTGAGGTACCCACCTTTCAAGCTTTTTCACCTTACCAATTTGCTTCAAGTGGATTAAAACAGTTTTATCACTAACACCGCAGCCTGCAGCTAACTCGGATGTGGTTTGCGATGGATCCGCTTCCACAATAGCCTTCAATTCTTCATTATCAACTTTGGTCTCCGGCCGTCCACGGGGCTTGTTCTGCAGGTCGAAATTTCCAGAACGAAAACGTTGGAACCAAAAACGCACTGTGTTTTCTTTTGCGGCACCGTCGCCATACACATCATTAATCCTTCGAGCCGTTTCTGCAGCACTGGTGCCACGGTGGAACTCGTACTCGTACATAACGCGATATTTCAAGTTTTTCATTTTGTAAACTGAGTGACGCAAAGAAAAAAACAATTGAGGAAAAAACAAATGAATTATAATTTTCAAAACACAAATACATAAGTAAATAGCTGTATAAATTTCGATTTGGAATTCCTAACCAAAGAGAAGACATTTGAGATCAAATTTGCCAGTACGGCAAAACTCCAATTTCATATGTAAGGACCTAATATTAGATTTCTTTTTTACGAAGTAGTTACCTACGAGTGTAGCCTGTAAGGTGCACCTTTTTAAAATAATTTTAGAATTCGACGTCTTTCAAAGATCTTAGTGATTTTATAAGGCGTTTTCATCCTCTATCGATACTTTAAGCTGATATTATTCACATTTTCGTCCACAAATATTGATTTGTTAATTTTCATGTGAATAGAAAAAGAAGGAATGAACAAATCAAAAGCGAATATAATGCTGTCGGAATAAAGAAAGAATTCCTGAAATGGTCTGGTTATATGGAATGTATGTGTATGAAGGAGGAGCGGATGTTTTAGAAAATATATGAAATATATAAAATATATATTGTATACTATAAAAAATATAAAAACTATAAAAAATGTAGAGAATATTGAAGGCAGCAGGAACAGGTGTCCGCGAAACACCTCCACTATCAAATACAACAAATGTTGAAAGATAGCCGTGTTAAAAATTTCAACAACCGTAAAGCGTGCATGAGAAGATGCATGAATGTGGCCGAAGCAAAAGTGGTGTGCCAAGATAGAAGTATGTGATATTCTATCTTCTCTGCCTAGTCCTGTGGCGAAACAGTGTGATGGTTATTAAAAAGATAAAAATAGTTTGTGTACCCACCGCTTTTGCAAAGAAATTGTTAATAAATATTTTAAATTATTATTAATTATTTCGTCATTTTGTTACATCGTGCCAATTAAGTGTTAAAATTGCTCTTAGATAAAAGCTCACAGAAATTCCTACTATTTAGTTTCTCTTTCTCCTCTTAAAATTATCTCATTTTCTAAGCTTTGAATAGTGTGCTCCCAACTGTAGGTGCCGCCGAATATTATACGATTCGAGGTATGTAAACAATCGCGTATTGGATACAATAAATTCTTTCAAAGAATTAAACGCTACGATAACAACAGAAACAAAGGGAACAATACCAAAGGGAGCGGGTATTCAGATCTGGAAGCGACTCACCGCAGCAGCCAATTATCCCCAACCCTCACAGATGAAAACAACAAACATGTGGCAACATTGTTCAACAGATTAAAACTTTGCACATTCCAGCAGCTTACACAAATACACTCATCATTTCGATTTCACTTATCTAGCGCCTGAATATAAAACGTATATAAATAATTATAATGTACGAACTTTAAGAACGCGTTTAATTCTTAATTAACAATATGTTTATATGTACCTACTTATATTCTGAGAACACAATGATTTGATTCTGTCCATAGAGGGAAATTGACACAGTAATGTTCTCAGAGCATACATATAAAAACATTGTTAAAAAATATATGCTGGCCTATAAAAGGAGTTAAAAATTTTCAGACATATTCTAGTATAAATGTTAAATAATTCGGAAGCATATCAAACATACATTAAAAAGAGTTGCTTAATGTTCCAATTTAAAAATACAGAGGTATCATTACCAGAGCTGAAAATCTGTGTGTACTATGTTTTGTGAATGACTATAGATGTCTCTAGTACTATGCTCTAGCAGTCCATTCGAATGTATGAAGGAAACTGATTTAGATCATATATACAACATTAAAAAATGTGATAATCTGTGGATTTTCTTGCGGTAGAATTGGTATTAGATTATATAGGTAAACTTAAGCTAGCTCACAGGTTGTAAGCCCTGGGCTACCCTATAAAGACTTCCATACACGTTTCCAATATAAAGAGCTTTGTTTCTATGAGACTTCTGTAATTTATCTTCATTAATTCTGAATTGTTTTCTTCGTCCACGGCAACTCCCGGTGAGGAACCGAGAGTCAAGAATAAACCATTACATTCGCTGCTTATCCCGCGGGTCTTCTTATTCTTATCTTCGTATGTCCTATCCGTTCAACAGAAGTTGGCTATCATGTTGGCTACAATCAGTTGATTTACTGAGGCGCGCAATAACTCTACAGTAGACTAGCCAAACCACTGTCTCCGGTTTCTCAGCCATGATGTTCTCCTTCCAGAGCCCCGACTTCCGGCAATCATTCCCTGCATTATGAGATGCAAGATCTTGTACTTCTCTAGATGTCTCACAATATATTGAAGAATTCGAATTTTCTTTTAATTACTTAATTTTCTTTATTCATCCCAACCATACATAACTTGTTCATTCGTAACTCTGTCCATCCAGCTTATTTTGAGAATTCTTCTGTAGATCCACATATCGAATGCCTCAAGTCGCCTTATCAATTCTTCAGTCAGCAGTTATATCAAGAACGCGTTCATTCCATAAAATAGCATCTGACTATTTGCATTCGTAATCCAAGATTGAGATCCTGACTGCAGAACATCTTTTTCATGCGGAAAAGTTTGCTCGAGCTCACTCAATGCGGCACTTGCTTTCAACAGAATATCTTTCATATTCATATAATAATGGATCATTGATAAATGATGATGGAGTTTATTTTTTACCATTTACTTTAGTCGGTGATTAATCAAATAAATTGATGCTGGAAATACACGTTCACAAAAATAATTATTGTAACAAATCGCATTCAACATGTGCGCAAATCTTCTATCAAATATATCATATATCATTGACTGATTAAATTCATGTTGAACGTATAAGAAAATTTCTTCTTCAAATACAGCAAAATTATTTTATGGTGACATTACTTGGGAATCATAATAGACAGGCACCTAAACTGGAAACTTCACATTGAACTATTATCGGGAAAACTTTTAAAACTCATTTATCTTTTTAAATCCATACGTAATATTTTTAATAAACAGCAACTCAAAACTATCTATTATGCTCTTGCCCAGTCATTTTTGAACTATGCGATTCCAAGTTGGGGAGGTACTTACAAAACCACATTAAAACCAGCTATAACGGCACAAAAAACCTTGCTCCGAGTCATTAATAAGAAAACATTTACATACCAATCAGACAGACTATTCAGAGAATTTAATGTACTGGACGTTAGACAGCTGTTCGTTAAGTCTACCCTCATCTTCTACATCAAAAACACAAACCACCTAACAGCAACCAGTAACTCGCATTCACATAATACTAGACAAGCATTACGAAACCTTGACGAAATACCAAAAACTAAGACAACACATGGACAGAAAAATTACTCATACATAGGGCCTAAAATATTTAACATATTTAAAACAGACTTCCCGGAAATCAGAATATACTCAATTAATAAAATAAAAGCTTTAGCAAACAACTGGCTTACCTCCAAAGGTAGAACAGCAACTGAAAATTTACTTACTGTAATTGCATAATAATGTCTTCAAATAAAAATATATACCTATATAAATTAATTAATTAATTAAGGAAAATAAAAATAATCTTAAACAAAACTTTAACCCTTTTTACATTAAACAATTATTCTACACATATTTACACTTGGACTTATGACTAACTCAACTTTCACTAACATTCCACTTGATACTCTGTAGACACATAATAACTACCTTATGAAAATAAATACTACTGACGAACTCGAAAAAATATTATAATTGTGTTCTATAACGCCACTCTGGGACAGGCGTAGCCTAGTAGAGTGGCATAATCCACAAATTAAACAAAACAAAAAAAATGTGTAATTTATCTTATGTTTTATTGTTAAATTAGTATTAAGTATTTAACTTACTTGTAAACAAGGATTTTTTAAATAAATAAATAAATAAATAAATAAAAAATTAAAAAATTATAATTATTATTTATAGAAATAAACTTTTTTACACCACTTTTTTATTGAAAAAAATTCAACATGTCTCAAATCCAATGGCTTTTTCATCAGGATAACAAATGTATAATAACAAAATGAAATTTATAAATCGAAATATAGATAAATAAAATATTAAAAAGTAATATATGGAAATTGAATGACAATAAAGTACCTACTTAACATGAAAATAAATTTAAATGATAACTTTTTGTACAAAGGACCTGGTTATTTATAATATTCAATTAACTATTAACACTTTTTCTTATTTCCAAAATTACTAATTTATCAAACTGTGATTTTGTATAATTTTTATGTAAAATTTGTGAACCCTTATTAATATCAAAAGATGGTCAGAAAATTCAGAATAATTATTGCTATATCAACACCTTAAGTGTTCCTTAACTCTAACATCAAAATTTCTACACGTTTTTCCTATATAAAAATAATCACAATCATGATAATTCAATTTATAAACACCAGATTTTTTTTTAAATTATCCTTATCCTTATTATTTAATATGTATTTTTTAATTTATTATTAGTTTAAAAAGCTGGTTGAACAACATTAAAGATATTTTTAACTATTGAATTAGAAATTTCGTTATTTATAAACATAAATCTACTCCAATGTTATTGAAAATTGAATTGTTTTAAAATGAAATTGTTTTATATATTCATTAAACTCTGACGTCACTTATACCCTTAATTGTTGATATTTTAAAAATTGTAAAGTGTAAAAAATATTTTCTATTCAAAATTTTAAGAAAAAGACTTCTCAGAAGTTTTTGTTACTATCCTGTATAAAGAAGAGTCAATATTCACAGATTTATAATAAATCCAGTACTTATGTACATGATAATTAAAAGGTTTGAGTGATTGATAGCGAAATAAAAAAATAAACATTAATTAAACAATAATTTAGATTTAAGTTTAACATGCTATCCGCTTTTATATCATAAAGTGATTATGTCCGATTCGCTTGTCAAATATCCGCATTAAAATCGCCCGTCGCTGTTTGTTTCGCCATTTCTATGGCTCTTCTTCGCTGTCAAAAACAATTGGTTGTCTCAATGGCGTCATTCTTGTTATTTTCAGGTTTCTAGACGTTTCGCCAATTTAGTAGATCTTCCAGTTTTCAATTTACTATAAAATATTCAGAGTGCCGTCGAATTCTCGATTAGGTAGAGTTATTATTTCCATTTCTACAGCCTTGTGACTATGTAAAATTGTTATAGACAGACTCACATTACATTAATTATATTTCACTTTATAATCCTGTGAAAAATCACGGTAATTTGGTGGGCGACCGTGTTTATAAAAATATTAAAAAATTATAAATAACGATTTTGATTTAAGGGAGAATTTTTTTTTACCAATTTCGGTATTATGAAATCAACCTCATGTAACATTAATCAGATATGTATTGTCTTTAACAACTTCTCAGTTATAACTGTGAAAGAGATTTCTATAGTCCACGAAATAAAATTCCTATAAAATCATAATTTTTTTTAAATAGGGATGCGAACACGGAATTTGTGTCGCATCAATATTCTTACTATTTTCACAATGAGCTAAACGCTTGTGCTATGAAAAAAGGAAATCTTGCCGGTGTCCTGGAATGGGGCTTTAACCACCGACCACCAGATGCGTCGTCATGACCATTACACCAACAAGCTACTCATTTGTATTTGTATGTACATCCGTGAATTTAGCTAAGAACTTACTAGTTCATCAATATTGACATCACTGAATGTTTCAATATGTTAACAATAGAAAACTATGACTATTTTTTACCCTGCATACTGTCATTATTTTTATACTTTTTACTCCCTTTATATTAACTCGTGGCGTCTGATTGCTTGCTTGCCGGCTTGCCGTCGAAAAAACTTTGGATCGATTTTTAACCCTTTTCCCGTAATCCAATCGAGCTGAAAATTTTCAAGCAGTTTCGTGGCGACGATCAAGAAGATCTATCAAATTTTCATTAAAATATTAATAATTATAGTATAATTTTGGAATTTTCAAATTTTTAATTTTTTTTTCATACAAGTTATATGGATATTTCAACGCATATGGTAGACGTGAAACCCGAAAATGAGAAAGGGAGCATTGTAAAAACTTGGTTTTTATGGGTTACTTTTTTTACTCCCTTTCTTTTAACTCTAAGCGTCTGTTTGCTTGTCTGATGAAAAAACTTTGGATCGATTTTTAACTCTTTTCCCGTGATCCAATCGAGCTGAAACTTTGCAAGTAGACTCGTGGCGACGATAAAAATGATCTATTAAAATTTTCGTTAAAAAAATTAATAATTGTAGTATTATTTTGGATTTTTAGAAATTTTTATGGTTTTTTCAAATTGGAATCATTACAGGAAAGTTTGCGGCGGCCTGATGAAATTTGAATTACTCCATCGGTATAATAGGTACTTCAGTACGAATTTCGAAAATTTATGACAATTGGTTCACAGATGACAGCAAAAGTCGGTTTTTTGGGAAGAATTCAAATAATAATTTATTGATTTTAGAATTCTGCTACATTACTCAAATCTGATTCAGACTATTTTAAATTACTTGACGCTGGAAATTCATAAGGTATGATACTGCTGATAATTGAATCTATCAAAATCTTGATTAAATTGACTGACAAATGTTTTTAGAATTTAATCTTCAAAACAAAGCTCAAAACTTCTGAAATTTTAGAAATATATTAAATTTCTGTAAGTTTGGTTTTATGTTATATATTTAAATTCGTCTTTAATTGTTAAGATTTTCATTCGCCAAAAGGAATGTAAGAGGAAATAAAAAGAAAAGAAATTTCAAATGGAGATAAAGAGATATTTTTAGGGATTTTTAACATAGATATTTTTCTAGACATGTTTAATTTCAGTCAATCAATCATTTAATTACACGATGGTAAACTTAATTTACAAAGAAAGGAAGTAAAATAAAAACTTGGTTAGTTTTTTTCATTTGCAAAACTGCGATATAAAACAAAGTAAAGCTGTTTATCTCCCATCTCTGTTTATCTCGTGGAATCCATTCAAGGCAAACATGAGATTGCTATTAGACTGCATGGATACTTTTTGCAAGGCATTTCATTGGAATATATAAATATAGAAAAAATCCTTTTACACCAACGTTAACATTATTAAACTGGACATGCGTAATTTATGCAAGATATATAAATGTATCGAACAAGAAAATCAAGTAAAATACTATATTGTAGCGTGCCTCTCCAAACATTCACTATTTATTATTATTAATTGTTATTAACACAACCCGATAAGGAGACAGTTTGAGTTAATTTTTGTTGAATTTGGTAATGAACGAAGTAATAGAAGAGATACAATTGCTCCAACTAGGATAGGTATAGGATGGGAGAGGAAATTGTCAGTTTCTTTGCTATGCAGACGATGCTATGGTCATAGCGGAGAAAAATAATGACTTACAAATAATGCTTGACAGACAACGCAATGCTTATAATAAATACAACATGGCAATCGCTTTTGAAAATACTAAATGTTTTCTCTAAAATGCCCAAAACATTTAACCTGTAGAAAACGAACCCATAGAACATGTTAGCATCTTCAGATACCTGGACATAGACCTGGTAGGAGGAGCTGGTTTGTGTACAATATACAAGCCCAAGTTAATAAGGCAGCGGCAACCTCTGGTGCGCTAAAATCCACAATTTGGAAGAATAAGGATATGGCAATCATGAGCAAGGTGAGAATCTAAATCTAATCTTAAGCACGTAAGACCTATAACGACATATGGCATAGGAGTAAAGGGCAGACACAATCAGGAAAAAACATAGAGAAAACAACAAAAAACAAACAAATATTGAGGACTTTCGAGATGAATATGATAGCAGAATAGATGCTGAGGAATCGCGTGAAGAACACCAGAATAAGAAAGATATGTGTTGCTGAGGACATTGTACCATGGAGTAGTCAGCAAAGGAGGGACTGGTATGGTCATGTCCAGAGAATGGACAGCACCAAGCTCCCTTATACCGCACCACAGAGTCATCCTCACGGGACCCGCCCTCGCGGAAGACCTCCCAAAAAAGGATAGCTGGGAATCCACCTCACAGGAGACGCTATCCTCTGATGAACATACCACATAGGTCTATTAAAAGAAAGAAGAAGAAGAAGAATTTTAATTTAATATTTTGACGTTTTAAAATATTTTATCAATTCTTCTACCATTGAGTTTCATACATTATCTTATCCACTGACAAAAATGCTTGATAATATTATATTGCATAATGCGTATTTTATGTTAATAAATTACTAGTCTGTCTGTTGAAAACTGATTGACTTCATTCAATATGTCTGAAAGGAAAAGGAAAACTTGTATTCGCTTCATTAAAACTCTTTGATACTTATAATTGTTTAAGTTCAAAGCAGATATTATAATATCAAAATGTGATAGCCGATAGATTATAAACCGTAAAATAATTTTATTCTAAATGTAATCATCTATAAGCATTGAGAGGGAAAATACGATTTTAATTAAAAATCAATATCCTAAAAGAGAAAATACCAACATGATTAAGAATCAATATCCTAAAATTTGGATAGACAAAATTTTCGGAAAAAATACTTTTTATAAGTTTTTGAAGTGAACTTCTTTTGGATAATTTTTTTATTGTAACTGAAGCACGTAGCGGAAATGGGAGACCATGAAATGCGCGTGCATCCATTAAACTATAAAAAATTTATTAACTTGAAATTAGTGTTCCATTACTTAATATAAATAATATATTGTCGACCATCTTAAGTGGAGTACTAATCATAAAGATAGCACAAAAAGTTTCTACGTATTTTGTCCTACAAAGCTGGTCAACATAGTAACCTTCACAGCTACGAGAATCGACTTTCCTTTTTCAAGATGTACAAACTATGCCGTAAAATTGCCGTGCAGTTTGGCATACGCATATATGTAATACGTATAAAAAAATAAAAAAATAAATTCCTAAAAAAAAACTCCGAGTCCCCACGGAAAATATCCGATTTCGTTGTGCTACACAAGATTCTCAGCGGAACTATTGATTATCTTTCTTTATCTGACACTAAACCCGATATAAGAAACCCGGAGTTCTTTAGAATAAGCCGGCATTCTAATAATGTTGGTTATTTTTCTCCCATCACAAGAATATGTCGTATATACAATACATATTATGATCAATACATATATTGATGTTTATATTCTTGTAGGCACTCTATCATCATTCAAAATGTCATTCGTACTTAACATCAATTTTCTTGACGATAACCCGTAGAACCATTAACCAATTATTTAGTCACATATTTTTACATTAATCCTCTAAAATATACATATGAATTATATTCATATGCGAATATACATAGGTATGCATTCAAAATGTCACTCGTACACAACATCCATTTTCTTGACGATAACCTTAATCCACAGAACACATTAACCAATTATTTAGTTACATATTTTTCCCTTAACATTACATTGATACTCTAAAATATACATTACATATGCATGTTTGTGCTAGAGCATTTCGAAGACACTTGTAATTGGGATAATGGATAGAGTCTTAAATAATTAAGTATTGTTCTTTATGTCTTAGTTAGTGTCTCTAATAAGAAATAAAATAAAACGATGCTCAATTCTAAAGCTGACGATTGATTGGTTATTAAATAAAAAATTAGAACTGTTTATTGAATTACGATTTTAACAATATACCTAATCCAAATGCTTCTCGTACAGATTTTTGTACTCCATTATACTGTCGATGTTTTTTTAGAAACTTTTTGTTAGTTACCACGCCAAAAACGATTAAAAGTGATATTCGAGAAATTATTTATTGCAAAAATGTCGTAATCGTCAGATATTCATTTTCAAAAGAAAAACACATTCATTCATTCGACATTTAATGCGGCTGTCAAAGTTATTTAGTTTTAAAACTTTTGAATATGGGACCGTTTTAGGCCGAAAATCGATAAAACATGAAAGTAGGTAGACGCTTCCTTTTTTTTGAAAATGTACACGTTTTTTTGAAAAGGGTCAGCTGCCATATTCTGTTTACTTGCGTGCTCACGAATGTTTCTCTCGTTTAAAAAAAGTTTGTGTTTGCCCAAATTATTTTCTAATATCCAATGTTACATTTTTGTAGGTTTTTAATTATTTTCATGAAATTCAATGATCAATGAAGATTTTTACAACCCAACACATTGAGCGCCTTTAATTTTGTCTTAAATTTAACTTTTAAGTATAACTACTACCGCGTGTACGTGAGTACTCATACGATTTTTTTTTATAAAAATTGTTGTAAAAAGATATCCTTATATTGAATACTATATGTATCTCAGAACAAAAAAGGAGATTTAAAAAAGAAAAATGTCGTTTATTTTAAAATGATTTTAAACGAACGAAAACAAAACAGTGTGACTTATAAACAGAAAGATAGGTACCTGCAAGATAGGCAAAATAATTTATTATCAAAAATAATTTAGGTTTAACACAAGCGGTAGTTGTTTTTTTTTAAATTTTAAAATGCGCGTGGTAACATTATTTTTATATGTACTTTCTTAGAACACATTTACTGAATTTCGTCCACAGAGGGATATTATTAATTAAGATAAATTATAGAAGTCTAACAGAGACGAAGCTATTTAAATGGGAAACGTGTTTGGAAATCTTTATATGGTGGCCCAGGATAGAAAAAAAAAAGATAATATGTGGCTGTTCTGTTTGGTTGCGATGGAATTGGTGAACGTGCTGTGTAAATTGTGTAAAGTGATCACTTAACACAGCTCAAACAGGTCATGAGCCTTGGGTCACCCTGTGAAGATTCCATACACGTTTCCAATATAAACATCTTCGTCTCTGTGAAATTTCTGTAATTTATCTTAAATAAAAAAAAATCTGTTCTACAAGATATTTTATATGCTTTTTCGACACACATATTATTTTTTTTTATTACAGACTTTAGAATGTCTAGTAGACAAAACTGAGCACTTTCGACCCGTCCATCTATTTGCGTTCCATCGAGGGGATAAATGTTTTTTTATCGTAGGGCATCAAAAAATTGTAGAACGTTGGCGACAAGTTATAAATAATAAAGCAGAATACATTAAGGACCAATTTGTTGTGTTTTTTTGTTTTTTCCTCTTTATGTTGAAAAATCGTACACTAATTATGTTAACACCCAATATTTAACTAATATTTATAATCTTCCGAAGTCATTATTATATAGGTACTTACATATACAAAATTGTATCACTTATTATGTTTACGTTATTAAAATCGTCGGTGCAGTGCTCGAAAATATGCGAAACATATGTATAATTTTAGTTTTCAGTACTCAATTCTTCTTTTAAACCGATAACAGGTCACGACCTGAGGGTTGTGACCTGTGAACGATTATGCAGAACCCAAGATAAATGAAGTTATCCAATTGCTCCTGACTTTGGTTTTGATTTTATTAATCTGCTATATGTCTGCTCTCTTTTTCAACTCTTTATATCAATTGTTCGAAGAATATTTTTTCTTTTGAATGAAGGTTTGAACTTTGTGGTGACATAATTATGAAAATAAAACACAAATCACTTTTGTTCACTACTTAGTTAGATATACAATCTAAAACAATACAGTACATGAACAATATAGTAGAAGAACATGTTATTATTATTTTTTTCTTTAAACTATATATTCTGCTAATGTACACTTTACCTATCTGTTGTAAAAGCCCTATAGGGCGTTAATTAATAAAAATAAAAAATCAAATCAAAAGAAGATATAACTTCTATGTAACTTTGTTTCTCATATATCAATATCACATATATTTTTTTTTTATTATTATTAATTAATTTTTAATGTGCGTTTTAACTGCTTCCTACTCATGTTACTAGATCAGAGTCTAAATAGTAACTAGCTGTAACCTTTATTGAAAAAATACAGAAAAATAAAAAAAATCTGTATTATATATATATTTTATTTTTATTTTTTTTAGCTACAGGTTTTTTGCATTCATAATTTTCATATTGTCTAAGATTAAAATAAAAAATACGTAGTTGATATATTCATAACTCATAATTCATAATTCATAAATTTCATATTATGTAAGATTAAAATAAAAAATACGTAGTTGATATATTATGTTTACAGTAAAGTATGATGACTTATTAAACACAGTTAAATCCAGGGTACCTATTACATAAATTATTACGGGGTCAGCAGGTAAAAAATATGTTTTTTTTATAACTTTTCTTACCGTCTGCTGATGAGAGGATTGCCACGGCGAGTACGAGGGCCACGGAAGCGGCGGTCCTTCCATCCATGGCGATCGTCTCGGGACGGCTGTCTTCACACAACACAGGAGGCCGGAGCTCTCAACACACCAGGGCTCTCTGCCGATACACTCGGATGAATCATAGACAACTTGTTTATTTCATATAGTATATATTTAATTATTATTTCAGCTGTCACTTATTTAAATGCGATCAATTTACAAGTATGACCAAATATGTAGATACGTATGTTTCCGTAATATTCAAAAAGTTTGGTAGTGTATCGTGCGTCAAAAATTATGTTATCAGCATTCTTTGAAAAATTGATAACCTTTCATTCCAATCGTATCTAATTAATTTGTATTTATTACTTTTTAAAGATATTAAAATAAAATTGGCAGTACACTGTGTAGTTTTATAAGTGTTTGAATACTGGTCTTATTAATTTCTTCTCCGGTAATGGAGAAAACGGTTAATTTAGTCCTGGCCAAAACACGTCTACAAATGTAACTTCATTTTGAATACTTTTTTTGCGAGCTCGTACATCGGCATTCTCGCACCTTAACAACTTTTCCTTCGAGATAGAAGCGCCCCTCCAGCCCGAAGGTACGATGAAGACTGAAATATTTTACCCCTGTTTCTTCCTCAGTTAGTATACTACGTCTTCTTTAGTTCACCACTAACGGAAGTTAAAAGGCATTCCTGAAAAGAGCGAGACCATCGCTACTGACAAATAAATCGAGGCGCGTCAGCACGTTGCCTGTTTGGCCCTTACTGTTTGAACACACGTCCGACCGGTACACTTTTGCTAGAAATAGACGCGCGCCCCTGCGCATGTGCTACCTTTCGATAGCTCCGCCCCTTAACTTTAGGTCTGCAAAAGATGGTATCGCGAAGTGTCATTTCTAGCGATAAACAATCCATAAATCACGCTATCTGAGAGAACATTGGATTTCATTTTTGCAGGAAAAACAGAAAGGTGCACATCGAGCTGATTTTAACAAAACTCCCAAAGGAAAGTTTGTTTTGCGTAAAAATCTATTGTTGGCTAGTTGTTTTTCGCATTGAGAAATTATTCAGAAATAAGTCGGTGTCTACCTACACGCTTCACAATTGCTTTATTCAAATGGGATAATTATTAATCCAAAAAATAAAAATTTCCAAACCAAAAAACAGTTTTCCAAAAATAATTATTAGGTACTTATTTTAAATATATAAACCATTTTTCTTGCTGTGTGTGTATGTACATGATATGTACACAAACAATCCTAAACATGTATATTGTATAATCTAATAAAGCAGTGAAAACAAAGTGATTTGTGTTTTATTTTAATAATATTTTAACCACAAAGTTCAAGCCTTCATTCGGAAGAAAAAATATTCTTCGAAAAATTAAAAATATGTATACAAATACGCAAACATATTTTTTTAATTTATAAAAATGACAAAATTAACCACAATTTATTATGCTTATCCATGTTATTTATTTATTAAATAAAAAATAAGATTATATTTAAAAAAAATCGAGGATTTATAAATTGATTTATAATGATTGTAATTATTTTTATATAGGTTTTACTTTTAGAAATTTTGATATTAGAATTATTGAGCATTTAAGATGTTAAAATAACAATAACTATTCTGAATTTTTTAATTATCTTTTGGAAACAAACCAAACAATTTTCAAGATTGTTTTTACTGGGGTATTATGCCGTGTTGTTACGACCTTTCAACAACCAAACAACAACCAAACAATTAACAAGGGTTTAAAAATTATATATAAAAAGTATATATAAATAACATAGGATTACACTCAGATAATTTTTTTGAAATTAGAGACATTATTAATAGCAATTTAAATATTATAAAAAATCAAATACTTTTTGCAAATAGTTCCCGTTTAATTTTTTCTCACATTAGTTCTTAATTAGGTATTTAACTCCCATATAATTATTTTTTGTTTTTGTAAATTTTTTTACTTCGAATTTAAATTTTTATTATACGTTGTGTTCTAATAAAGGGACTATTGGCCCCGAAACATGTTGATAATTCAATAAATAAATAATCAATAAATAAAGCTTTTTTTTATTAATACAAATATCTAAAGTTATCACAACATCAAATTGAAAGCTATAATTCATAATTCATGATAATTCAATAAATAAATAATCAATAAACAAAGCTTTTTTTTTAATAATACAAATATCTAAAGCTATCACAACATGAAATTGAAAGCTACTATTGAAGAAGATATGTTTTAAATTTCAAAAGTACTTAATTTAAAAGATACGGGACTTTAGCGGACTATTTAACTCTGGTTTGTTTTGTTCCCTCTTTAAAAAATAATTCACTCCGATTATTATGATTAAAATGCCGTTAATGAAAATAAGGCATATTACTCGACCAATAATTACGAAAATATTATTCTTGATTGAAAACCTTAGTCGCGTAATACTGTTATCATGTAATACCTACATTTATTTCTATGGTAGAATCATGAGCAGGGAATTTTTACTTACTGATTGGCATTCAGATTTCAAAATCGGAAAAATCGTTTTAATTAAAGTGACAAACTTTGAACAAAATTTTATATTTTTTCTAATTTCGGTATAAAAATATGTGTCAATAATTTGGAATAAAGCGGCTAACTTTAAGTAAGGCTTGTAACATTTCTGTAAAAATTTTAAATCTTGTTATAGAAAATGCTGCCTATTCTTTCTACTACAATAATACACGTTGAACGTTGTTTTGAAGTATCTAAAATTAGTTATCTAAAATAGGTATCTAAAATTAGTTAAATTGTTGTTTAAAGAGAACACTTATTTCTTTTTCATAATACTTACATATTTGGTTTAGCGGCAGAAATCAAGTAGATGAGGGTTCAAGCTTCATTTTAAGGGCATCAGATAAGTCATGTGTATAGTTTTACAATTATTGCACCAGTGTAAGAACATTAAAATGATACGCGTTTCGGTACTTAAAAGTCATTTTTAAAATTTGCGCCCACACAAGTTATTTCTGTAAATATCTCAAATTATATTAAATATTACTAAATTTTATGAATATTTTTTTTTTAGTATCACTTCTCGATGGAGGGCTATACAGTTAGGACTATTCGAGTGTAAATAACCAAGGCTAAAAAATATATAACCAGTGTTGGAAAAATAACTTATGCATTACTCGTCAAGTTAAGAATGACAACTTCCTAATGGCAATAACTGCGTTCAGAGCACCATTCATTTAGAATATTATAGTATTAGACATTTACAAAATGTAATTTTACAAGAGATCTGTTAGAAGTTTGACATTACTTATAAAATGAGCGTATCTGTCCGTTATAACGTTAGTTATTTTCTGAAATAGTTAGAAACAATTTTTAAAATTTTTTATTGCTAAGAAGGGTAATTAATGTGATTGTATGGTACGAGAAACTAAAAATTATTCTTTAGTAGATGTCTGAGTTTACACAGGGACCGTCGAAATTACAGTTTTAATTTTCAAGAAATACCACAATGTTTCTGCCGAATCATTAAATGTTACACAATTACTTTTTGACACCTGTATTTATAAATTTTTCAAGATATCACTTTCTTCAAAAAAATGCTTTCAACATTTTTTACTGAAAAATGAATAAACACAAAAGTCCTGGCGAAACTTTGCCATAAGACTATTTTTTGTAGAAATCAGAATCTATAAAATATAAAGATTAACAGAGCCCAGTAATTTTGGGTTTATATCCAATTTTCCGAGAGAATCCGAATTTATTCAAATTAATTATTGCTGCTTTAATCACCTGGAATGGTCGAATTAAGTCGTTTCCATTCGTGATAATAAACTGTAAGAGATCTACATTAAACCTAAACCATTATATTATAAAATGGGTCCATTTTCAACAAGGTTCATTATGAAATCAAAGTTATTATACTTACGATTAGGATTATTATTTTTTCGCTATATTATTATGACCGTTATTAAAGAATTAAAGTCAAATTATTTGATTGTGCTAAATCATACACATTTTCACGCAGTTACATTACCAAATTGAAAGTTACATAAAGACCCGATTTTCGATAGTGAAAAATCATTAAATTTAACGCCTTTTTGGTTTGTTAAATGGAGAAAAATTTTGAAAAAAAGATAAGAATAAAATATACACCTCTAATATTCTTATCAAAAATATTATTATATTACTAGCATTATCGCTTCTAATGGCGATTTTTATCTTCTAAACAGCACATCGAAAAATACAGTAAGTACACAAAAGTTTTGAAAATATTTAGTTCGTAATAAAGGAAAAATCAGACATTGTATCCCAACAATCACTACATTGCAGAAAATTGAGAAACAACATGTAGGGAAAGGAATCTACCCTCAGGAAAAAGAAAAATGTAAGAACAAAGGAGCCCTTTGGATAGTTAAATATCAAATTATATACAATTTCCACTTAATTTTCTTATTTTAAATATAATTCCTGAATTCAACTAACCTCTTAACAACAAATAATCAATGAAATAAAAATAATGTTTTAACGAAGATGATTCTTGTATTGTTTTCTGAACATAATGTTTCATCGAAAATGACTTTTTTTCACAAACAAAATCACTTACAAAGCCATGAAAAAGTTGTTGACAGATACTCGTTCTGACTCCAGATCTAAAGTTAGAGTTTGAGCTGAATTGTCTCACTATTCGCAAGAGAATTCAAAAGGATTTTCGGACGTGACATGAAGACATCGTCCACAAAATACTACTTTCAAAAACCGCCGAGCAGAGACACATCAGAGCTTCCTGGACAGCAAGCTACGTACCACGCAGTAAAAGTGTATAAACCCCTTCACTTGAATTAGTTTTGTACATTTGTGTACCCTTTTACTCCTTGCCTGGACACGGCTGTAACGGACATGTCGCTGAATCCGGGGTGGTCTGGAATGCTTATCCCGTGAAACTGAGAAATGTGAACCAAACTATTCTAAAGAACACATCGCCTTCCAGCTCTGACACTTGCAGAAACTAAGGCAATTAGGATAACTGTGTAGTGAAATTCTTAGTCACGAAGGTGTACTTTTTGACGTTGCCTACCTATACAAAAAAGTTTTAGACAAAATTAGTCGTGAAATGATTTATCTTCGGGCAGGCGTATGTTCAGAAAACTTAAGACTGTTCGAAAACTCTAATATTATTAGAGCTAATTCTCGCACGCGTTTCATAAAATTTGAGAGTGACAGGAGATTTAAGTTATTTAATAACTAACTTCGTTGTATTTTTTAACAAGTTTTGACATATACATTCACTTTCGCAGTATCGGGTGGGGTTGTCATCTTGACAATTTTTTCAAGACTGATTTTCCAGCTGTTTTACTCTATAAAATAACATATCTTTACCGCATCTACAAAGATTATTCTATCCACAAAATCTATTCTACAGATTACATTTATTAGATAGCACTCAAGAAGTAAAATTAGTATAAACATTCCATTGTTGCAAACTGCAACGGTTCAACTGCACTATATTGTCACGGATCGTGACTGCGGAAGGAAAATGAAAATACTGGAAAAAAATTAGCGATTTATGATTAATAAATAAATTATTAATTGGACAAAGTCAGTTAATACGAATTAAATTAATACTCTATTTTTGAAATCACACTATTTTGCTATTTATCACTCATCTATGAACACGTTATTATCGTTGGAAACACTCTATGTAACACTCGTAAGAACATGCAATTCAATTTTCACATATTTTATCGTAGTATTAATTTAATCGCTCACAATCGGTGAGAACTTGCTCGCTTATTTCGCTTAATATCTGTCGCTTCGAAATTCCACAACTCACCACACCGGCCGTCGTCCCGCGCTTACTTCGCATTTACGATCGCAGTGTCAAAACAAATTCCACTTGAGCAGGTGTAGTCTCGCTTATATATACAAAACACTGTTTTTTAGAACCTGCTAGATTATTCTAGTGTTTACTGTAATTTTCTTGTCCTTTCCAAACGTTTGTAGATGTCCCCCGAATGTTATATATAATACGAACGTTTGGTAGAAAGTACTAGAGATTTCGATCTAATTGTTGTCATCGACATATTACGAGGGATTCTGTGCGTAATTTCTTTTACCATCTCGTTGCAATACTAACATATATGCTATATATACTATTTTTATGAACCAAACAAACTTATGATTCATACTGGCTTAAAATGCTTATAAATACCTAGAAAATAAATATAATTGTGCGCGCGTTCTTACTAATCCACTTACCACCACGCCGTTTCCCTGCGGGGGTAGGCAGAGAGAACGGAATACTACAATCTTCTGTCTTTATACAACTCTCGCCTCATCCACATTCATACATCTTCGCGTGCAAGTTCGACGATTATTGAGGCTCCCAACAGGACCGTACTCCAGTATCTGGTTAATTTGGTCATGCAACGTTTTCCGCCAGTCGCCCTCTCTTTCTGGCGCCGCCAACATTTGTGCCATATATCTTTCTTACCATTCTTTCCTCATTCAATCGCTTGAATTCCCAAACCACCTGAGTGACCGTTTTTTGATTCTATTCACTATGTTAAAATCTGCTTTGAATTCTTCCCTGATTTATTCATTCTTTTCGCAATCATAAATGGATTCGAGTGATCTAATTTTCACAGCATTCAGTTTACTTTCGTTCCTCTTCTGCCAAGTGCATCTTAGATTATATCAGCCCTTATGCATATTTTTAGTATACACAACTTGATAGGCTTATATATATATTAATTATATCACAAAAAATGTGAATTCCCCCACAGAGAACGAGTGAAAATTCTTTTTGGGGGGATAATATATTGCTAAGATAGTAATTTCAAATCTTCAAAAAAAAAAGTTTAATTTATTAATAATAAGTAACGAGTAGCTTGTTAGCTAGTGGTCATGACGCTCGCCTAGTGATCTGGTGGTCGGTGGTTCTAGCCCCTTTCCAGGATAACAACAAATTAATCCTATTTTCATAGCACAAGCGTTGAGCTTGGTTTTAAAATAGTTATAATGTTGATACATGTTATTTTTTTAATAAAAAAATGCTTTTATTTAATTATATTAAAAATGCTTATATTTTAGAGTATATGTTAAATAATTCGGAAGAATATCATTTATATATTAAAAAAAATATTGCTTAATATTCCACTTTGAAAATATAATGGTAAAATTACTAGCTGCGAAATCTATGACTTGGAAAGGACCTCTCTAGCATAGTCCATTCAAATAGATGTATGAAAGAAACTGATTTAGAACATGTACTCATATACAACATTCAATAATGATAATGTGTGGATGTTCTTAAGGTAAGGTAAGGAATTGATAAACGTCGCATTGTGTAAAGTGATAACTTAAACTTGCTTATACAGATCAAAAGCTTTAGACTACCCTATAAAGGTAAATTTGGTATACGTTTCTCATATAAATTTGCTTCGTTTCTGTGAGACTTCTACCTGATCTTAATTTTTTTTAAATACTGTTATAAAAAATAAAAAATACAGAAAATAAATGAACGTTCCGCAACTTTGTTGGCTTCCGCTCCCCGTGCCTCGCTGGTATGATTGTGAAAAGAAAGTTAATAAATCTTATTGCCCTAACGGAGATTTTCTCGCAGTATTGAAAGTTTTCCCTACACCCACGCTGATGCTCGTGTATTCTGTCAATATCTCAGGCACATCACGTCCGAGGATAGACGGCGCGAGGTCCGACATCCACGAGGGCTCCCACCCGTTTCCATTTTCGTGTCCGCATCATCTAATATTTAACCCGCACTATTTCTATATCTTTTGTAACCTCCGATATGCCTACTATCGACACGTTTTCTTAATAATATTGTCACCGAACGGCAAGCAGAAGGAATGGCGCATTGTCCGAATCAATAGGCATGATGACAGATTTTGAAAAACATTCAATATTGTAGGTACACGTCTACTATTACCGAAAATCACATTATTTCAGTAATAAACTAAGTTTATACGCAAATAATTGCGTTTTTTTTTTAATTTCGCGCAAAAATGCCCTCAACTGTCATTTCGTCTACGTGACTTCAAGCCTTAGTAAACATTGCACTGTGTACATGGCAACGGTTCAAAGACACGGTGATGGGTAGGTACTGAGGCGTGACGTCATTCGCTCTAACCGATGTTTCAGTTAAAATGGCGGTGTGCACAATTTTATACTTTTATTTTATTGAAAATCTAAATCTAATCTCAATGTGTATATTAAAACTTGATCATTTTTTAGAATCCTTTCAAAATATTTATTCTCTAAAATTACTTATTCTTTAATTCTTTAATACTGTCATCATGCCTATTGTATTTATGTACGTACGTACGTATGTGTGTACGTATGTATGTACGATATACCGAGATCTCGGTATATCGAAACTTTTTGCAAGATCTCGCGAGATTTGCGAGAACAAGGTTAATCTTATTTTTTCAAATTATTACAACACCCTGACGTTGGATGGTAATTTCTGAAACATATTGGTGTGAATACTCAAATAAAAGTAGATATATACAAATAAAATAATCAATATTTTTTAAGGTTAATCTTAACTATTTTTTACTGAAGAGGAACGTGCGACCTTACTTGGATTAGAACAAGCGTTTGAGCGGATACTGGCCGTCGAAGTTTTATGTCGCTGAGATTCGGACCTAATAACTGCGGAACATGCTTTGCGTTTTATGATCCGAAATTAGAGGACCTTAAAACGACTCTATCAATAAAATTTGTTAAATCTTTGAGAAAACATACATAGTCAGTCTCTCATATAAGGAGCCGACTCAATGATGCAGAAATCAGTGACCTGTAGTTCTTACGAAGTTACTTTCAAAAATACGCATAAAAATCATTAATTTTTTGAAAGAAACTTTATAATTGATGTTGACTACGATTATATTATATTGCTTATTTCGTTGATTATTTCTTTAAAATAACTTTAATTACCTTTTGAAATACAGTGATACTAAAATTATTTTCCTTTTTATTTATCTTTATAACAAAAAGTAAGTACCTACCATTGTATTATAACTTGTAAAATTAAATTAATTATTAAAATTCAATTGATTATATACAAGATCTCGCCAATACCGAGATCTCGCAAGATTGATATTATCGATCTCGCTTTGAGATCCCGATTTAAATTAAGTTAAAGTCACACGAGATTGCATTCCCTAAAGACACAACACTATCGCAAGATCTATAACGGTTTACAATGGTCTACAACAGTGTTTCCCAAACAATGGGTCGCGACCCATTGGTGGGTCGCAGTTACAACATCGCGCAACACGTCTCGTCCGGGTCGTGCCTTGTTTATTATAGATAACGAAGTGCATTTAGATTTCAATGTAGTGTCTGCAAGAGTTATAGTAAGTGCGTGTATATGTGACCTCTATGGCCAGAGAAGTCACATATACACAGCAGAATATCCCAGAAAACTATACACAGAAGAAAAAAAAAACTTCAGAACTCCGTTTTAAATTGACATTTACCAGTTAGATTGTTTTATACAGTTAAATAATTTATGCACGTCAATTTAAAAGCATATCTTATAATTTTTATAATTTTTTCTGGATGTTGGCTCAACAGACAATCGGCTTTGGGGCAGTTTTCCGACACTCGAATATATTATGCTTACCATTTATTTGAAGTCAAGTTACAAGTTCAAAGAATACCCTCGATGCTGTCAACCCTGCTACTTGAACCAAACTCATCATAGAATAAGCAGGATCTGGGAGTCCATTCTCCTCTTTTGTGAAATCGCGAGGATATATAGGAACTGTACACATATTGTGCAAACATCCCCATTCAGGATGCATTCAATAACTGCAAAAGGCCACTCGCCCCATTCATCCCTCAATGTAAAGAAGTCTGTCTAAGGGTATGCAAAATAACATCTTCCTTTAGTAAACACGAAACGGTCCTTTTTTTTAGTTATTTGTATACATTTACTTATTGATCCAGTATAGATTCATTCATTCTTAAAACGCGTGATTTCAAAACACATTAATTATTTAATTAATAAAAATTAACTTAGTTTTTAAAAAAATATCTAAATGTTTCAGATCCTCTTCGTCAGGATACAATCGTATACTAGCAATTTAATTATATTTTTAATGATGGGTTAAAAATATAAATATGTTATCTCTGCGCGAGTTTAATTATAATTTTATATTTTACTTCTTGAGTTATTGAATCAAATACCTTCGGGTGAAATTTTCTAGCGACGGGAGGCAGGAAAGTGAAATAGATATAAGAATCGGAGCTGCGGCCGGCGTTCTACGTTCTCTATATAGTGCGGTGATAAGAAAATCTGAGCTTAGTGTAAACTGACTACTTTCAAATCTGTTTATAGGCGCACCCTAATGGCTACCACATTTGGATCCTAACGGAAACAGTGAAAGCAAGGATCCTGGCTGCTGAGATGAGTTTTCTAAGGGGGTAGCTGGAGTCACACTGATGGACAGAGTGAGAAGACATAAGGCACCATTCGACATGGAGCCCTTACCTATAGAAAAATCAAAAATGAGGTGGCTTAGACATATGCTCAGAACAACAGAAGAAAAAATACCAAGAAGAATCCTCTTGGCAACCCCGAAAGGAAGACGGCCTATGGGTCACCCCAGATTAAGCTGGGAGAAGCAACAAAAAAATGAAAATACAATGGGTCTGGACTGAATGACTCATGCGGAAGCAGCGCAAGACAGGGAAATATGAAAACACCTTGTCGAGTCTTTGGGCCCCGACCCTACTAGAACAAGAAGATGAAGACGACGACGATGATGATGAGTTATAAAATCTTCCATCGGCAGGTAAAGTAACAAAAATAATTAATATAATTCAAATTTATTATTTAGTGTGTTAATGTAACCATTTAAGTTGATACATTTATACATTCAGAATATTTTGAGTTTGTTCAAATCTTTCAGAACAGTGCTGGATTTATGTCACAGAGACATTATTAATCAATTAATGTATATTATAGAAATCTCACAGAGACGAAACTGTATTAATTATGGGAAAGTAGGTATAGAAGTCATTTTGGGTGTAACAGGACTTATGACCTGTCTTTTTATTGGTTGGCTTAAGTGATCACTTTACACAATTGTAACATTCACCATTTCCACCCATGATAGAATATACCATGCTTATTCATTTTTTTGGAAGTTGTATATATGTTCAAATTGCATGAAGCTTTCATATATGAGTTGTAAGCGCCTTATCCACGCGGCCTGTACAAAGCCATTTTCATTCCCCTAAATCCCCACAGATGTCGCTAATGAGAACATAAATCCAGCACTGTTCTGAAAGATTTGAACAAACTCAAAATATTCTGAATTGTAAATACTGGTAAAAAAAGGAATTTAACAAAAAATTGGAAATAATATTTCCTGGCGTATCCTAGTGTAATGCAAGTATTCGGATGAATTTCATTACACATTAATAAAGTATATTGCTTCTAAAATTCCGTAAATCAATTGTAGATTTTCTCATTAGCGACATCTGTGGGGATTTAGGGGAATGAAAATGGCTTTGTACAGGCCGCGTGGATAAGGCGCTTACAACTCATATATGAAAGCTTCATGCAATTTGAACATATATACAACTTCCAAAAAAATGAATAAGCATGGTATATTCTATCATGGGTGGAAATGGTGAATGTTACAATTGTGTAAAGTGATCACTTAAGCCAACCAATAAAAAGACAGGTCATAAGTCCTGTTACACCCAAAATGACTTCTATACCTACTTTCCCATAATTAATACAGTTTCGTCTCTGTGAGATTTCTATAATATACATTAATTGACATTTATACAATAGATTTATTCTCAAGACCGATAAAAACTAGTTAATATTAATTACTATTTTGATTGTTGATTTGCGATTGGTGATTGACATTATTTTAAAAAACTGCTAAGTTTAAATATATTCTTTTATATCAAACCTTTTTTATTTAAAAAAAAAACTATCCTACAGTAAATACAGAGTATTTGAATATGAATTTAAAAATCCAATTTTTCCCAAATGTGATAATCCACACATATCAAGTGTATAAATAATAATTTATTAAATATTATTTGTTTTTTCCTAACATTTTTTTTGAAAACCCAACGTGTACATATAATATGTATACAGGCTCCTGAAAAGGCATATTCATCTGGAACGGAATATTTTCTCTAGCATTTACGCCTCGCCCAGACTTCATATCGTACATGTATAATGATGACATTACTTTTGGGGGGAAACGCTGACCTTTTCCTGCAAAAGTTGCGGAGAAGCGGTTTTTCTTTGTCTCTTCGAACCGCTCTACCTTCTCTGTCTCCGAGAGCTGAACATATCACGGTGTTTTTACTATTGAAATAATTAAGATTTAATTTTCAAATTTTACAGTTTTCCTTAAAATTTTTGAATTACCTATAATATAAAGGTATATAAATGTACTGTTACAAGATGGTGAACCTACCGAATACTGATAACAATAAAACGGCGTCACGCGACTGACGGCAAACTTTTGAAGTATCCAATACATTTAATTATGCACTAAAACATTACTTTGGAATCATCTAGAACGCTCTAGAATAAATTTCTCGAAGGAATTTATCTATGACAGTAACAAGTGCGATTATCAGCACATATCAGCGTTAGAATCAGTATGATTAGTGATTCGTGACGGTAATATTACAATACGTGATATTAAAAGCAAAATATCGAGTGATCAGATCACCAACAGTGAATAAATAAATAAATACAGGGGCGAGAATTCTTTATATGGACGAACATTGAACGGAGTTTAGGGGAGATGACAGGACGGGAATAAAAAGGGGTAATTAGATATGGGAAGGAAAGAAACACGGTGATAGACAAACGTACCTCTACGGGAGTGCTCCTTATCGTTGTGTTTAATTAATGATGCTTAATTAATTGACGATGTTTAATTAATTGTCGATTCACTTTATAAACACTTGCTGCGAAGGGTTACTTCAACCCCGTATCCAATGAGTATGCGACACGATAAAACTAGATGCTCGCCCCTTTCGACAGCAGGCATATTACAACTGTCTCGATACGACAACGAACGATTCTCTCCACTTGACAGGCAGTTTTTGACTGTTTAGGTGTAGGGTGAAGAGAGGAGGGAAGGGGAAGGGGGGGTCGACGTCAAACGCCAGCTTCGATACGGATGGCACCTAGAAATACGCAATACCGAACACCATGACTCTATAGAAGATTTGTGGGATGTTGTTACCAATTTACAGGTTTATGTGTATGAAGGTATCCACCTGTACCATACGGCTTCTTTTTGTTTTGAGAAATGTCACGATGTATGTAAATGTTGTGTATACTAGCAAGAAAAGTGAGGCACACAAGTAAATGGAATGACATATTCATATATTTTGAACTGGATGTATTGACGTGAGTTCATGATTTCTTAAGGAACGCGCGCACTGTCGTCAGTGCCATAATTGAGGAGAGAATATCGAAGTTGGAAAACGGCGTAAATTCCGTAATCGCTTGTTAGGTGCGTTCATGATGTATCTGCGGAAGGTTTTACCATAACCCCATCAGGAGTAGGCAAATTAAAAATTTGGCAAAACCTCATCCAGAGCATTGAGAAAAAGATTGTCAGAACATCACACAGAGCACCGAGATAAAGATTGTCAGAACATTAGTCTTCACCATACTTTCTGTATGTGTCTGGGATATGAACTTTGCAGATAGATAGAAGCTTTAGAGATGTGGGGCTGAAGGTTTATGTTAAGAATCCAATTCACAGAACAACTCCATTATATAATACAAGAAACCAATTTTGAGCAACGTCTATTAACCTCATTGCGCAACACAAATGCGCATAGTGAAATATCAGATCAGTTTTGATTCGTCGTATTTTTGAGTCATTTCTAAAAAATGCGAATAAAACAAAATATCAATTTAATCGACAGTGTATTTTCCTTCATTATCAATAATGTTACCTTCCTATGAATAACTGTATAATTACATTTGTGAAAAAAATCGGGAAACTTCATTTTTAACATCATCTTCGTAATAATTTTTGAAGAGCTAAGCTTAGCCAATAAATCAAGAATACCAAAGGAAAATGAGGTAGAACCTCCCAATTTAATTAACTTTCTATTTTTTGGGATGTTTTCTGTGCTGCATGTGGTCTAGCATTATCGTGGTGGAATAATTAATATTCTTTTGATATTCACTAATTGCGAGGTTTTTTCAGAAATGTTTAGCAATTGGTTTTTACTTAGACAATAAGGTTTTTGGCTATTTTTGTATGAATCTGTCTATTATACTCGTATCATTATTTTCAATCTCACATCTTAGTTTTTTTTGTTGTTATAAAACTCTAAATATTTCATATTAAAAACGTCGGAAATGTTTATGTGTAAAGGTAAGATTGGATTCACAACAATATTCGCCGTTTGACAGCTCATAATTACTGTGAGAAGACCGACATTTATATCCTTGTCTTTTTTTTTTCATTCACCCTTCCGTAAGAAATGACACACATGAATATTGACTTGATGTTGCACAGTTATTCCATTAAACCCGTCTTGAAAGAGCACGATCAAATTACAGAACACCTCAAATTTCAAATTTATAAAGTTAATGTTCAGTCTTAGGGAAATTAAAACCACATTTGACTCTTTCCTTCAAAAATAAATAGCTGTAATTCCATCATAAAATTGTTAGACGTGGTGGTACGTAATTGAAAAATTATTTTTAAATTTATTAATTCTGAAGTTCTTGATTATACACAATTATTGGAAAAAATTTAGAATTGGGCTAGTAGTTAAATTTAATTGATTATTTATAATATATTTTTTTAATAATTTAGAATAACAAAAAACAAAAGACATTATTCATTTTGATATTTTTACATTATTTATAAAACACCCTAACAATGGAAAGGTTTTTCCGAAAAATGTAGGTGTAATTAATAAAATATAAGTATTATAGATACATAAAAATAATAAAATCAATATCACAATTTGTCATTTAAATAATAATAAATATACTGTTTTTTATTATTTAAGCGATAAATATATTTTTTATTTTTCATATGTAGAAGTTTGAAAGTGAAACCGTATATGCTCAAAAAAATCCTGAAATTTACATACTTTACCGTTATGCTGAGAATATCCCATTAGATTATTATTTTCTACCAAAAATAATTGTACAAATAAATTTTTGATATTATTATTTTCTTCAAATGCTGATGGATTTTTTTAGTTCGTCAGTCTGTAAGTTGGGTTTATTGGTAAGTTTATTGGTCGAGCAAATCGAACGCTCGCTATCTGAAATGATTGACCAAAAGCAAATGTTGTGTATTATTATCAGAACTATCGATTGTGTCCAAGCTGACCATTTTACCTTGAGGCAGTTTCACGTGGAATATTAAAATTAGAGACAAGCAATACGGAATTTGGGGAAAATTCCAATACCGTATTAGTCACGAGCGAATATTTCATTTCGTTTAGTCAGGCTTTTAGGGGTATTCTGGTTTAACGGCGATATTCAATAAAAGTTAAGATGATTTTACGTGGGAGGTTTTTACGTCATCCAGTAAAAGGAAAAATTCTCAGAATGGCGACTATTTCTCAGTGAAGATATTTTTTGATCAATTTAATTAATTCACCTGTAATTTTTTGAGAGTATTAGACATCTGAAAGCAAATTTTATTAAATTACATGTAAATATTATTCATTATGAAAATATTATGTTGTTACTATCAGTAAAAATTTATAATTGTCTTTTATATTTTTATCATTCTTTGTATTTATTTAATTATTTTTAAATAAAATATATTATGATCATTTAAATGGATGGGAAACAAAGACTTTGTTATCTCTACTTGAGTATAATTATATATAAATTTAAGTTTATTTATACATTTCTACTCGAGTTTCTAAAATATCAGAATCTATCATCGATAGGTAAAGTAATAAACCGATTTTATTCAAATAAAGATATTTTACATGGATAAGGTGGAAATACAACTAATAAATTGCTTAGTTAAAAGAGGAGCCGGAGTAACTGCTGTAAAGATGGTTGTTACAATTAACCTACATACATAATCTTCATGAAATATTGTCCTTTAATATCGCTACCAAAACGCTACGCTACGCTAGATGGCGCTGTTTTCGCAATCTTAGCTATCGGCCTGTATAAATATTTTTAGAAATTATTTTCATGATTTTTAATATTGCTTATTTAAAAAAAATATTTTTACTTTTTATTGTTTTTTTTTTATTTATACAAAACATGTTTTTTCTTACAATTCTTTATTCAAAAATAAATTATATACCTATGTATAAAATGCTTATACTATATATGAAAAAGCCAATTAGGGCGTTTATTGTAAATTTAAAAATAATAATAATAACCTCAACAATCATCATGCTTGCACGCGAAGATGGATGAATGTGGGTGGAGCAAGACCACTATGTCAGAACAAAATAGTGGCGCTCTATCCTCTCTGCCTACTTCCAATGCGTGCTGGCAAATTAATTAGTCGGTTATGTACCTTTTTAATTTATAAATAACAACTAGGTATATTCAAATCATCTAAAACTAGTATGGAATAACATGTTGAGTATTTAGTAACATGTTTGTTCAGAAGTTAAAATTTTGAAAATTGGAACATTGTAAGCTAGTCTACAATATAATACTTTATATCTAGGTAGATTTCTGCCTTATTTATAAGACGAAAATATAGGCAGATAAGCGAATTTAAAGCGTCTTTAAAGTTTGAATTTTTTTTCAATATTTCTGACTAACCCTCTGTAATACATTGGATGATCGTTAAAATAATTTATATCAAATATTAAAATTTCCAACAGTTTAATACATAGAGAATATTTTGAGTATGTTCAAATTTTTCGAAATCACAATACAGGATTTTATCCTTAGGGGACATCATTAATCAAGATATATTAAAGGTGTCTCATAGAAACATAACTATTTTATATATGGGAAAGTAGGTATGGAAGTCTTTTTGGGTATTCATAGGGATTACGATCTATCGTACGACTGGCTTGAGAGATCACTTTACATAATGTAACGTTCACCAATTCCACTCATGATAGACTACCACATCTATAATTTTTTTTGGATGTTGTGTATATGTTTAGCTTGCACACCTTTTTTCGTATGAGTTGTATTTTTACTACCGTCACCTGCAGTCGTAAAAATAACGAATACAATTATGAAGACAATACGATATAATAGTACGGTTAATTACAAATTTGAATAGTTTAAAACGTGATTCATTTAATTAAAATAAAACTAAATATTTTATTTTATTATTCTAACAAATAGTAAATAAAAATTAACCCATCTAAATTTAATAATTTCGTTGTCTGTCCGTCTGCCTGTCTTATCCGTAACTCCGTATAACGTCCGTAATTTCGTTCGAATTCACGGTTAAAAAACGAAATGTAACGGCTGGAGTAGGGGTTTGAACCCGATCGAGCAAACCCGAAGGCGGCAACCTAGTGACGTTGCCACCACCGCACGTGCGTGATCCGTCAGAAATTCATTACATATGGAGGGGTGTAACGGGAATATTGATAGAAGAGAAGTTTTGGCGAAGGTGATATTGTTAACCAAATGTAAACCCAAGTTCAAATTGATTTTTATTTATTAGCTTTCAAATGTCATTTTATTACTTTTATGCGCGATGTTATGGAAAAGTTTAATAGTGCTTAAGTGAAAAGAATTTTTATTATTCATGATGCGATTTGCGAATTCAGGCAATTTAGACAACGAATATACTTCTACAATGCTACTTCAGTCTAATGCTTTGATTTATACAAGTTTTCCCTATATATTAACTATAACAATCCCCGCATGAAATTGCGTAAACTCCGTTTTTTTCTAAATTATCTACTTTTGACGTTGAATTGAGGAGTAATGCGCCTAATTTTTTATTAGTATAATACAAGGGTCTAATAATTAACGTCGATTCCATCAATAATACAACATGATTAATTCGAAATTCAGAAAATCTCTCTCAAATGTTTTCCTAAAAATAAATCCTTTTTAAGCGCTGCTTGTAAGCCACCCACCGCTCTCAAAACTCAACATCAAAATAATGAATATATTGGAAAGTTTCTCCCGAAAAACCTTTCTGCCGGTCCTCCCGGTAGGGCTGTCAGCCGTCACGCAGCAGAAATCACAATCTTGTCACGTCTTTCAAATATAATGATACTTTCTTACCGCCGAGTATGCGTTAACATTATTATTCTGAATTACCAGATCATATTACAGTTCAAAGGAAAACAGAATTATTATTGAAATGTATGCTAATCTTATTGCCGATATCTGGATATAATCTTTACCCTGGCGTCATTTTATAAATATTTATTAGATATCATCATTGAAATAATTTCACAATTTCCCGTCAATCCTTGCCATATGTATAACAAAATAAAACAAACAAGCTTAAATTAATAATATTGTAATGAGATGGTGAGCCAAAAATAATTACGCACTATCAAAAACACCCTGGAATCGTCTAGGACACTCTCGTGGAACTGGAATAGTTGAGCGACCACTGGAAGTGTTAAGAAAGTCGTCGAAACATCTAGAAAGCGGTGTCACCTTTAAAAATCCTGGCGCGCATACTGCAGAGCGCTTTTTTTTTGACGTTTGCCGTGCAACATAGAAATCCAGCGACAATACAGGGTGGCGAGCGAGTGCGGACAGCGACAATAAATTAAGCGGAGTACCTAACTGGCGTTTAAAAACAAGTGCAACCACTTACATGCAAATTGACGTGAATTCTCTGCGACCTTGTGTGGGAATATTCTAACATTTTTGTCCATTTTCTATACATACAACGAGTGATTGTGCACGAAATAGTATGAATTAAAGAATAGTTCCGATGAAATTCATGTCCAGTGACATTTTGGTAAATTAATGAAAACTTTAAATTGCTTCTGTGTTCTATTTGTCTCCCATAACCACATTTTATATAAGAGCGTCCCTACTCCAAGAAAATCTCCTTATTCCCAGCCTCGGTTTGTTGTGAGCATGATATTAGTCTTATGCCTTTCAGGTACAAACAGACTCCCCAGCCACTACTACTTGAAGAAAAATGCACTCAATCCACCCGACTCAGATGCAGCTGTTGGCAGACTGCAACCACCTGTACCTAATAAATGCTTCTTTAATAACAGCAAAATAATTTTGTGGTAACATAATTATATTTAAAAAATTAAACGCTTTGTATAAAACTCCTTCATCAGGGTACAACGTATACTTAAAATTAACAAAAACAAAAAATAAGTATATGGGAGTTGAATAACTAATTATGAACTAATGTGAAAATAAATTTAAAAAGTAATTTTTTGCAAAAAGGATTTAGTTATTTGTGATATAAAATTTGCCATTAACCCTTTTTTAATTCCGAAAATTTCTAATTTATTTAACTGTAATTAATATAATTATTTGTTTAACTGTAAATAATAACTGATATTTTATACCAACCGTATGTTTTTCCGAGATTGTTCGTTGTATTTTATCACATTTAATAAAATTTGTATTCTATTAAATTTTAGAAATGTATGTCATGATTTTTAGAAAATAAACATTACTTTATGTTTGTTCACTTTTATAAATAATTTTATCACCCTAGAAGAAATATCAAGGTAAACAAACATTCAAAGGATTTTTCGTTAGTATTTTTCACCTTTCCAATTCAAGCAATAATTATTTATTTAAATAAACACTCGGTTGTTTATTTAAATAAATAATTAGCAAAATTTTACATTTTTAGAAGTAGAATAAGCGATCTAGTATCGTAAGGAAAAACTGGACACTTAGAAAAAAAATGCGAGGACGTTCTCCAATTCTAACATACAACGGGTGATCCTCATTGGTAGAAGCTCTTCAAAATATAGCTTACTACTTCAGGGGAGTTTTAAATATAATCTGGCGCATTGATCCAATTTGCCTGTTTTTATAACAGACACATAAATTACACAAAAGAACAAGGATACAGCTGAACTATAAGAGTTGCACATCTTTGATATATCATATCAAGATGACCAATTAGGCGGCTAACTGGGCGTGAAAAAAATTTCGGCACAAGTCACGTTATGCTGGAAGATTTTCTCGTCACGTCATGTTGGGAGAGAAATGAAGAGCAGAACCAATATTTTTAGACAAAAATTTCTTGACGCAAAAAATGTTCATGTTGGCGTCATCTTGAATAATTATTTTTCAAGAAAATTTTAAAAGATTGCTTAAAACAAATTGTTACCGTTTAAATACTTACATCTTTATAACGCCCCTAAAACTCTTTTAGAAAATCTGAAAAAAAATACTATGTAAGTTTTTAGACACACGAAAACATATGAAACACCCACTCACAATTTTTTTTTTTAATTTTCATACATTTATTATCCTTTGCATATTATTAGCACAATAATATGCAAAGGATTTGGACTTTTTCTTTGATGAATAAGTAATTTTTCATACAACTCTCCCCTTTATATAAGTATGCAGTTTGCGCTACATACTTAAATAAAGTGATTCAAACATCAAAGTGTTGAAAATATTGAATCACCAACGTAAAATAAGTATTTTAATACGACCGAATTTATTTTATTTTATTATCGATATCTAATACTCAATTGAATCGTGGTATAGGTTCTTAAAAAATTGAGAATACTTCAAGTATTTTTTTTTTAGAGCAGGTTCTGTATCTCAGAGATTGTTCCGAATAGAAAATCTCTTAAAAATCTCGTCTATGGTAACGGGCCATAAGGAAGTTTATAAAAGAGTTCAACACTTTTGTACGTATCAGATTTAAGTTAATTAACCGGCACAGACGTTTATTTATATAGTTTTAAAATACTTTTTAAACCCTCTTCAGAAAAGATAAAGGTAACCAAAAAGCGATCTCCATGCGAAGATGTCCGACGCAATAATAAATTCGTAACAAAACTTTTCTCCAGACATAACTTACAAAGTTTTGGTAAAAAGCTCGAATGCAAATGAATCCCTATATTTACGCTCTGATGCCCCAGAAAATAAATACACAACTTGGAGCTGAAACTTCCAGGGAACAGCTGAAATAAGGATGGTAACTTTAATGAAAACTTCGCGGGTATTTATTATAGAAAAGAGAACTAAATCAAGTCAGTATAATGCGCTCGATTGTGTTAAGTTCCAAACTTACTTACTCACGCTGCAGGTTAATTATTATCAAATTAAACACAAACATTATTAACACTTTTTAATATATCAGGTATGAATAAGTGTATTTGGAATTTTTCAAAGTTTTACAGATATTATTTAACAAAATATGTAATTTTTGAAGTTATACTTTTAAAAGTGTGTTGGGGATGAAATTATTGTGTGAAATGAAATGCGCACGCATCATGCGACGGTAGATTCTTATCATAAAGTTATTTAATACAAAGCTGTTTTTAACTTTATTACCGCCATCTGCCGAAATCCTTCCGGTGGTTTTTAATCTTCATATCTACGAAGCTGTAGATGTCACCGCTGCAGCTGAACGACGTCCATCTCTTTGCCAACGTATAACAAGGATCTGTTATCTGTAAAAATCTTATTAGTTGTCAATTCTTGAGGCTGGTTCGTTCCGCGCTTCCTCACGTTCTATTAGTTCTGCATTTCGTTGTACTTGGACAGTTGTGCTGTGAGAAATTATGCCCTGTTTATTTTATGTATGGCTAATACTATAGCTTCTAACGCGCGTACATGAGTACACGCATCCGTTTTTTTTTATTGTTGATGTAATGGTGATCGTGGGCCACGGTCTAGATGAGCCCTAATGTGGGCGGGCCAACCGATCAGAGGCCAGAAACGAATGTTACGGCTCCGTTCCACTGACGCTATCTTCTTCTCATGTTTTTTTTTAAATTTATAATATTTATAATATTTTATTACAATGATATCTAGAAAATGTTTACAATTCTTTTTTTTTTGTATGTATATATCTAGCCAAAAAGAAATTTGATTCATGTGTGTGGTGAGGGATGATCACTTACAATCATATAGGTAGTGTAATCTGATTTAATAAACAATGAGAAAGGTAATATATTATTTACCTAATATATCAAAATCTTGATTAATAATACAATATATAGAATACGCAGTCAAAAGAGACATAACTCAATCACAAAAGTCAATTCTACAATTCACTGGGAGAATATGTACACAAGATGCAACCGCAAAACATTCACTATCAAGCAAAATAAATTGAACAAATCAAGTAATTATACAGGTATCTTCATCGATTCGAGGGAAGTACTCGACAGTATCTCCCACGAACAACTCGTATCAGAACCAAAAGAAAACGGGACTGACCAAACGGCCCCAAACGGGTAAAAAACCACTCACCAAACATACCCCAGATAGTCAGATCAAATGAATCTCCAAGTAGTCCACCAATAGGTGAAGTTTGATTCCCTCAAGGTAGGGTCCCCAGAACTCTACCATTTCACACTCACGTAAACGACACATCTCAACAAAATCAGCGGTGAACTAGCATTTCACGCAGACGACCCGCAATCTTAGCAAATTATCCTTCATGGGCAAAAGTTCAATCAGTTCAAAAGAATCAGCAAACGAGAATATCGATACACTAATACACATCTTTGATCTTTCAATCAAATAGAGGCCTTAAGCTATTAAGCTAGAATTCATTTATAATCTCAATTAACCCACAAATAAATTCAGTGCAAATAGACCGTTGATAAATTCACAGTTTTCATGTATCTTGTGCCTCACTTACACACATCACTCGATACTCGCATACATTAAGCGACACGTGAATACAACTAGATTCCATACGTAGGAAAGGAATCCTTCCTTACACTATCAAATTAATCTACCAATGTGGTATTCTTTTTATAGTGCCACGTCCTGTGGCACTATAAAAAGTGTCAAAACGTATGGAAAATTTTCAAACTTTAAAGTGTAATAACTTTTTAGATACTTACGACCCCAAATTTTGATTTCAGTTTGACATCAGGGCACAACTACGCCAGGATACTTTTTTTAAGAAAATCAGAGTGAGGCCATAAAATAAAGTAATACCGGATGTTTTTGGTGCGTCCGTATGCTGTTCACAAAGCTTTTTAGTTTTTTCAAATTAACAATAATTATGTCCAACCACAAAGTTAACGCTATAAACATAAAAAAAATGTTTGATTATCTGTTGTCGCTATCGTCAGTAGCGTACATCAATATGTACGAGGGAGTATTAAAATATTCTGGTAACGTACACTAGAGTACTCTCCCCGCTATTGTAGCAGTATAATGTGACCAATCGGCACGTAGATGTACCATTACCATAAAAGCCCATAATCGTTCCATCACAGTTATTTACTTCGGAGTTACCCTGCTCCTCAGTGCTGTGGCGTGTGTTGGAGATAAAGCCAGTTTAGAAAAATTAATTTAATTATTCACTATTGTAGATACTTATATTTCAATATTAAACTGAAGTGCCGCTTTATTTACTTATTTAAATAAGTCTTTAAAACTACACAATACAACTTAATAATAAATTCACATTAAAAAGAAATAAATGTTGGTTAACAGAGTATATGTTAAAAAAAATACCATAGAATAAAATGGTGCAAAAGTATACAGTATATTATTACCTGCTACTTAAAATTTTCAAATAAGTATAAAAAAATCTTCTATTTTATTATTAGTGTTCGTTGATCTTGTCACAAACTGCAAGCCACTGTTTTTATCAAATACAGCATCCACTCGGTCACTTAGTATTAACTACTTATTAAAGTTATTTGTAAAAAATTAGATATCATATTGTAGAAGAAACTTACGAGTAACCAAATAATCATGATACAAGGTAATATTAATAATTATTTTAGTCATAAATGGAACAATGGTTTCAGTTAATAAAAAAGCGCTTCCGGCACTGGCTGTAAGAATCAAATAGATTTCATATACGTCTATTACTTCTTACTCTAAAGTCCAATAAGTCATAATGTTGTCACGGGATCATGGCTGCGGGAGGCAAGTGAAATGCTTAAAACCATTTAATACGCAAAGTCACCGGACGTGAGCTTAATCGGAACACTACTCTTAAGGGGGGGGGGTAAGGTTTTTAACTTTTTTTTGGATTTTATTTTTAATTTTTTAAATGAATTTATAACATCGCAAGAATATTGTGTCAAAATTTCAAGTCAATCGGAGCAAAGTTGACGAAATTATGAACATTTGAGCGATACTCAGACTGATTTTATATACCTGCTCGGGCAGCTAAGAGACGCGCTCACCTGAGGTCACCGGTCGTGCTATTGTATTGGAAGAGTTTTGCGTAGACAAGGACAAAAAGATGCTGATGATGAAAGCTCTTTGCTGAGTGAACATGGCATCGATAATTATGTGTAAGTATAAAATAAGTGTTGAGTTTTATTTTGAATTTTACAGTGTGCAAAACTTTAAAGCGTTTTCCCCACACCTCACGTTTTCAAAGTCGGTGTCCATCATAACTTCAAAACTACTGCACCGATCCTTTTGAAATTTTGAACACTATTTCTGTACATAATTTACGAGGTAACGCTGGAGACTTTTTTCAAATTTGTTATTAATTTATATTTTTTAATAACAAATTAATCGATATTTTTCCGAGACACGTCCGAATAATTGCTGCCATTGCCGTATTTTTTAATATTTCTTCTTGAAAATTTTACACAATATTATTCAAATGTCATACTTTAATGTAACATTTGTTTTAATAAAGAGGTTTTAACGGTGTCGTCACAAAAAAATCACAAAAATATGTCTTTTTTTGTACGAATTAACTTTACCCCCCCCTTAAATTAACACTAAATATTTTTAGAATATTGCAATTTTTTTCGTAATTCGTATCTTTTTTCGTAATTCGCATTAATTATCTTCGCTGTACTTTTATCACTCCTAATAACTTGTCCTTCATTTACTGATGCACGTTACTCAAATCGCTCAGGTTTGCGCTACAGAAAACTTCTCGCTTATCGGTAGATATTTTCTTGATTACTATCGTAGGAATCACAAGCGCGCAACACACGATTTCGCTTGTCTCTGGATTTCCATGGCGTAAGCCTGCTGTCAAGCTCTTCAATAACTGATTGCGTAGCGGCAGTCGATCCCTCTTTATAGGTAATGTCACTTTCTCGATGTTTCCAGAGTTTATGAGAATAGCCCAGTCGATTCCAGATTTGTGTGGATAGTTCGAGGGATTTCAGTATTTGGTAGTGCCTAATTCCTTCTGATTCTATCATCTCGTGATAACATTTATAAAAAAACCATTATTATGAAACAAGGTAGCGGATCCAGCTTGAAAAACTTAGCCGGTGTAATCACTAGGTCTATTTTTTCAAATTTAATTAAAATCTTCTGATTGTTATATTTTTATTAATAATTACTTTAGAATTAATTATTCTTAAATATACGGAAAGATGGTTCTCCAGTATCCATTATGATTGTGTTTACTATCGTCGTCCTGATGGACTACAAAATACTCAGCTATATTTCTAAATAAATTAATCAGCACGTCGATATGACAGCGTAAATATTCTAATTTACTCTTGCCTGTAAATCTTTAAAAAACTGTCAAAAAGCATTTCACTGTAGACGAATCCATTCACGTATCGATTCATTAAATGGGTATAACACTAAAATACCATCCACCCAAAGAGCCACACTTAAGAGCCACATTTCAGTCATCAACGCCTTTTTTAGAAAGAACTTAATAAATCATACAAAACCCCCGCAAAAAGGGATTTACATCGTATAAATTCGAGCTCTCAGCACCCTACGGTGCACTCCACACAGTTGCAGGGCCGCCTTTCACATTTACATAAATGGCAACGCCCTTTTCAACAAATAATTTAGTTAGAAGTTAAAAATGTATGATAATAGTTAATCCCAGTTTTTAAGAAGCCTTGAAAACTCGACTACCATTTTTATTAATTTATTAACTGATTTTTTTACTAAGCCTTAAAATCTATATCCCAAACCATTTTTCATTTCTGCAGGTTAATAATCGTGGTTTGATATAAATATTGACGTGTTTTATTTTATTTTTATATCTTAAACCATAAAATTATTACTTTCTACTAAGTCATTAAAATAATTGTGATAAATATGATGTATTTTTGTCTTTCATTTAAATTTTCTCTTTACGAATAAGTATGTGATACTTCTCTCCAATATGGCGATTTATCAGAACATCCAATTTTTACAAACAGTTTAGCTTGTAGCTGTAATTTAAAGAATGTATAATGATTTTTGTTACGATTTATACATGTATTTCATTTTTTTGGTTCTTTAATTTCACTTTTTCTTATATTAAATATAAATCGAATTGAAAAACACTGTTTTTTTCCACTATATATTTAATTTAATTATTAAAACGTTTTCGAGATCACTCTCATTATCAATAATAAGTTTTCAACTAAATTTAAAACAATTATTGACCACCCCCTACCTCCACTACCATTACATACACCCAATCCCTATAAACATTGTTTATAATTGTTTTTAATTTAGTTAAAATCTTGTTATATATTAGAGTGATCTCGAAAACGTTTTAAAAATTAAATTAAATATTTAGTTTAAAAAAAAGTGTTTTTCAATTCAATTTATATTTAATATATTAAAAATGAATTTCTACAATGTTTCATAAAAAAACATTGAAGATTTTTCTTTTTCCTACGTTTAGTTTATTAATTTTCTGCAATGCGTAATGAATATTGAGACCCCTTGTCTGATTTTGCTTGTTCTTAATTTTTCTAATGCTCTTTGTGTACTTATTGTATTTTTGTATGCACTGTAAACTTTTGTATTATCTTATTTGTTTACACATTTTGTTTCTTATATTTTGTTAACTAACGTTTCCCTTATTTTTACGTTCTTTTTTCTGTGAATTCTTATTTATTTATCCAATAATCCAATAATAATTATTTCATTGTCTGTGCTTATATGATTTTTTTTACTTATTTATTTATTTTTTATATTCTCTACACAAATCTTTATCGTTTGACAGATCTGACATAAATTTTCCAAACTTATTCATTAGGACCCGAGCAAACCAAAATAAATAAAAAATCTTCTCTAACTAAATATATAAATATTGTAATAATTGTTAAATCATCACGCATAAAATTAAAAGGCACTTCGTGCTTGTTTTTCGTACTAAATCGAATAAAATTAGAATAGGTTATTTTTTAATTTTTATCCCAAATAAGATACGCATGTACGTACTGACTTTTCGCCCCAAGACGAGGGCAATTAGTTCCTCGGGTCCCCCCCTGGGCAGCTGCAGGCGCACTTCTCTAATGACTGTTATTCCCCTTATCTCCTCCGAGCAGCGCAGCGGCGGGCTGCAGTCATCTGTCTCCCGAATCGGGACCGTCACAATGACCCCGCCGCGCTATTTGACTCTCCCGCTTATTTACACTACGTACATTATCGAACGTGTTGACATTTGCTATTAGCTAAGTGATATTTCGTTGCATCATTTTATGGTACTATGTGGTGTATTCTGCTACTTGTTTACGGCCTAAAATATTCGGTTTGTTTCTCTATAAATTATAAAATACCTCCATCACGCAATGATACATTTTTTAATTATACATATAATTATAACTTAAGTCGAACATTAAGGAGTTACACCTCCTTGATATTTTAAAAAAAAAGTTTATTTTAGGTTTCTTATAGGTTAAAGTTTGAAAAGTAATTTGAGTCAAAAGTAATTCAAAAATTCTAAAAATTTGTTAAGTAATTGTAATTTTTAAAAGATACCTACTTATCCTTTTGCGCTTTTTTCGGAACTCCCTTTTTTATATTTTAGGAGATGATATATCAAAAGCAACTTATCTAATTTTATTATATTTATTTGATAACAAATTTGGTTTTAAAATTCACAGGACTTTGTTATAAAATTACAACTGCACAATAAGAGCGTGTTCTTTAATATAATGAATTTCCTTGTTTATTATTCCGGAAGTAGGTACTTTTATAAAACTCCACATCTGTGAATTCCCTACTTATTTCATAGACGCAATTAATATAAATACCAAAATAAAATAAGCGTTTGATTATATACAAAATTATTTTAGATATTTTTACCTGAATTTTCTAAACACAAATTAATTACCTCAAATATTGCAACTAAAATATAACGATATTTAAAGTTAAAGAATAAATAAATCAAACAGTATCTACTAAATAAATAGACGGGCAAAGCCCCCGCGATACCATTCCCAGTCTCCGAGAATAATCTAAGAAATATACTTCCTTCATACAATAAAGTTGAAGTCATTAAAGTTGAAGGGAGAACCTACATGGGTAGGAATCGCATAAGAACTACAGCGTAATTGGATCTGGATGAAAGTAGGGACGAATATACAAGTATCTTCCGGACATTACTTGCTGTCTACAAACATATAAATACAGAAAATGTACATACATATCCGAAAATCTTATATCTATTACATCCACACGTGTTGTTACCTGTATAAACATGCAATAAACCTGATTTTAGGATGGCTCGTATTGATTCCACATCTCACAATGTTACCGACAAGTAGACAGACACCCTTGCCAACAAACCGACCCCATTTCTTCAAGTACATACAAGGCATATGGGAGCATAGTAGGGTGGGTAGCAGGACATAGCTGGGCAGTACCCATTTCTTTTAAAATATTGGTGACAAGGCAGTAGCGCCAGACGTTGCAATCATATCTAAGCCAACACGCCAGCTCCATGCATACTAATGACTCCAGACTTCTGCATTTATCATTGCCACTCATGGCGTCAAAATTAATGAAAAACCTGTAGACGATCTCCACATATTAAAAAAGTACAGTGCTTAAAAGGTATTTTGTAAAAAGTATTCGCGGGTTTAAGTTTTATGTATTTCTACAGATCTCAAGTTAATATCTGAGTTGATCTAGATATTAATATCAAAACACCTCATGGTTCAGAGATTGATCTCAATTACCGTGTATCATACCTAAACACGAATTAATTATTTATATTTACTCAAGCATTATACATCTTAACTTCAAATTTATCAAAATGACCATATTTTTTTCTTACAAGCTATCCAGATTAATACGAAGAACACTCCGTACGCGCTAGCCAATGTTGTGCCGGGTGTGTGATTTTTGTTGCGATGATTTTTGCTCTCAAATATTTATTTATTTTTAATATTATTGCTGTGAGTTTACATAAATATATTTTCCCCAATTTCTCGGGTACGAAAAAACAGTGATTAATTTAAACAATCTCTTAAAATAAAATAAATTAGTTGGCTGGACACTGACCGACAAAGTGTTTTTCTTAGAAAACAGAGTTCTAAATGGGGTCAGGATTTAAAGTTTCCCTTTTCTACCGCTGATCTTTCTCACTGTCTGACCTAACTCAAGTAGTGGGAAGAAATGATACGGTAGGCAGCTGTTTAGCGTTTATCAGTTAATTGCGATAATCGTATATAATGTATGAGTTTTTTATTAATCCCGTACAATTGAAAAATTACATTAAACGTTCGTTTACATTTAAAAATTTTTTAAATGTCGCTAGTACGTTTATTGAATAAGAATCTGGAGTCAAAATCCATCCAAAAACCCCAGTGGTTTTGGTGAAAATTAATAATCATCTTTACTTCTAAATATTTATTTTATTATGATAATCAAACATAATAATTTCGTTGTCTGTCCATCTGTTCGTCCATCTGTCTGTCTGTCTGTCTGTTTGTCTGTCTATTCGCCCGTAACTTCGTGTTACGTCCGTAAAACGGCTAAAAAAAGCAAATTAAAAGATTGAAGATTAATTGACCGGGCCAGTAAACCCGAACCATTCGTTTCACGCTACCGTGTGTACGCTACATGTTGCTACCGCCGCCGTGGACCGCCAAAAAGTTATTTTAAATATATACTAGGGCATAGCAAGGACGCGAACCAATGTTCAGTCAGTTTTGACGGGTTACAGCTAGTATTATTCTTAAATTTATAACAGTCTAAATAATTACAATTAGAAGGATTATTTCGATATTATCACTCCTTCGGTATCGCCAGCGCACTTGGCATGTTCACGTTAATCCAAGTTAACCAAAGAGCCGTGTAGGGGATGTACCTATATTTTTAATAAAACACATTAAAATCATGTTAATTCCCTTGTTAATTATGAATCTCACAAGCTTTCTCGACGGAGTCGACCGGTTATGTTATAATAACTATGTTACATAATAATAACAACATGATATGTAGCATGAAAATGATGAATTTAAGAAACGGAAATAATATAAGATTATATAAATGTTTGTAATATATAATGTTATATTAAAATTTTCCCTCCTTCCCATCAACATTTCAAATCAATGCTACATAGTCGAGAAGGATCCAGAAACGTCAAGAATACTTAATAATATAATATTTCCAATCGGTCTAGTGTTATCGAGAAAAGTCTGGATACCCCCAGAAGGGCCTACATTAGTCGCACGTATTCAATACCGTTCTAGAATCGCGGGTGTACGGCGTCGTCAATATATGTTTATAAGACGCGGCGGGGGGCTGAGCGAGCAATTTTCTGTTTTGAGAATACGCGAACGGTTTTGAAAAATCTCCGAACGCGACATCTGCGTTTTTATTTATTAATTAAATTAAAGCAAATTATTTAAATCATGATTTATCGAACAGATACCAACCTACGTAAAATATACTTAATCGAACTAGGTAAATAGGTGAAACGCGTCAGAGTGCTTCTTTACCTTCTCGGGTGTCCCACAAGGATCTAACCTGGGTCCATTGTTGTTTTCGATTTTTATTAATAATATAAAAAATGTAATCTTAAACTCGCGCTTTCTGTTATTTGCGGATGACTTAAAGCTTTTCTTAAAGGTATCAACTTTGGACGATTTTCGTCTTCTCCAAGCAGATATATCAAATATATGTGAATGGGGAAGACGAAATAAACTGTTGTTTAATGTTTCCAAGTGTTCGGTTACATCCTTCACTAGGGCCCAAAAAACTCTATTTTTTCGCTACAAAATGAACGATCAAAATCTGACAAGAACATCAAATGTTAAAGATCTAGGTGTTAGATTTGTAAGCAACCTAACATTTCACGATCACATAGAGACGATCAGTGGTAATGCTTTGAGAATGTTAGGATTTGTTCTGCGTACTGCCAGGGTTTTCGAGAATACCCGCGTACTCAGAACTCTTTACAACTCCTTGGTGCGGAGTAGACTCGAGAGTGGCTCGATGATCTGGGGGCCACATGAGGGCAAGTACTCTCTTATGGTGGAGAAAGTCCAAAAGAAGTTTCTGAGATATCTCTACATGAGAGAGTACGGGCATTATCCTTGGCTTTACCCAACCGAGTTTCTCCAGGGTATGCTTGGCTACAATAGTTTAGAGACTAGAAGGAATGTGTATTTGATTAAACATTTTTATCGATTGTTGCGCGGTATGATCGATAATCCTCAAATTATGCAGAGCATTGGTTTGTATGTTCCTGATAATTACACTAGACATCGTCAGCATAGATTGTTTCACATTCCAATATACAGGACCAACCTGCCGATGGTTATGCCTGTTGGAAGAGCCACAGCTATGCTGAACAAAATCGCTTTGGGTATTGATATATTCCATGTGTCTGAGGGGGTTTTCCGAAGCGGGATTCTCCTACACCTTTGACCAGATTTTATGTTATTTTTAATTTATTAAATATTTTCATTTTTGATATATACTTCCTAATATGTATGCCTTAAACATTTTGTTTGTCATGTACATATTATCATGAAATAAATTGAATTTAATTGAATTGAATTGAATTGAACTTTATCAAGCTTTATATTTTTTGTCATATAAAAGGAAAAACCTTTTGCATTATGCAGTCTTTTTTCTTTAGATTTTCCTTTTTCATCAGTGAACCCGTAGGCCACCTTCACCTGCACAAATATCTTCTATAGCTTTTCTTCGCCCCTCGATTCTCATTGCGTGCCATTTCATTATGGTTCGTTGGTTCGGACGTGCTTTAGGTATCGGATAGTAAATAGTGTTAGGTTGATATTCAAATGCCTGTTTGAGCACACATATTCGCTCCATGGGCATGGGTCGAGAGAAATTTTGGAAACCATAAACTACTAGATTTTGTATGTAGGTAGGTACAGCTAATGGAAATCCAATAACTTTATTCATGGGTGTTATTTCATTAATAATTATCATACCATTATAATAGGAAGTATGTTGCTTTAATTAACACTAAACCAAACTTTGCAATATCACATTTAAAGTTATTTTGTCACTTTTATAGATATATCGAGGGATTGATTAAATTCGATGTGTAAATCTGGTAGAAAGCTTAACGACCCTCATTAAAATTTACGTTTTATCCTTAATGCGTTAAATCCGCCAGATGGATGCCGAATTAGGATTGTATACTATTGACGATAAATACAAATATATTATTTTATTTGAAACATCCTTGATCTCGATCATCGGAAACTAACAAAAGAAATTTTGTCAAAAGCAAAATGGATAACACATGTTATACAATGGGTAAAACCCTTCATCGACATTCACTTTTCAGTATAAAGGATGAGTTATGTACTATAATTGTACTTTAAATGATGTACTATCATTTGGATATGAGAATTGTTCTCTACGAATAAAAAGATTTAAATAATTGTTTCCATTAAAAAACATGAAAAAATTTAAAAAAAACTTTTTCTCATTTATTTAACCTTCCCTTCCTGAATGGGGTATTTACATTCGCCAAAGATCGCTTTAAACTCGATAACTTAATAATTATGCTATCTAATTCATTTATATTTTTTGTAATCTTCACGGCAGTAGTAAAAATAATTGCTATTTTTTGTTTTTCAAATAGAAATATGTTACAAACATATTAATTTTCAATTCCATGGGCGAGGAATCAAATTCCGCCGAATAATTAGAAAAAATAATATTCTAAACATTGAAGCTAAATATCTCAGTTTATTGTAAATGTTAGATGAAAGGTTCTTTGTTCTCTTTTTTCTGTTTTACCTTTGTTTTCTTTTTTCTTTTCTTTATTCTCTTTTACTGCACCTTGATTCCGTGATGGACAAATCCCGGCAGTGCGATTTCATTGCAATTAATAACTGTTATTAATTACATCTAATGCCCCTCTCGAAACTACGATAAAATAACCCGTGTGCGTAGTACAAATTGTACAGAGTTTAGAGAGAGAGAGTCACTACGTATATTATAATAAATTTAATCTCTTTTCACTGCGTAATAGCTATTATAATGGATACTTTCTAGTGATATATAGGAACTTTATAATGTTAAACTCTGCAATAAAACACTGAAAAGACTTGTGTTGTGAAGGACTGTTAAAAAATCAATGTGGTTATCTGTAGTTAATATGCATAGGTCTTTAGTTATTATGCCTAGTTATTACCTTATAATATTGTGTAACTCTTCAATAAAGAGCTGAAAAAACATGTGTTGAGGAGGAGTTAGATTGTTAAGTATTCGATTTGGTTATCTAAATTTAATGTGCACAGGTCTTGAAGTTATTTATTAAATAAATTATTTGATGCCCTTTCATACCATTCGTTGCCTGGGGACTTATCACTTTTTCCCTATTTGTATTGTATTTATAATTTGTTTGTTTGTTTTTATAAATTTATTTATTTAATGTAAGGTGTTTATACATTTTATTTTATTCTAGTTTATTAAAAACTAAAATTAATGTAAAAATTTCATTCGCTGTACCAAAAAGAGACTAACTTTGTCCTTAGAGATTTCTTCTCCTTTTTATGTGTTTCTATATGTAAAAAATATAAATATAAAAAAAGTCTGCCTGCACTATGATAGCGATATGTTATTTGAAGTACATTTTAGGATAATATTTAAAATCTGTTATTTTTTGTTTACAGAATAGAAAAAAAACTACATACTTTAAAAAAATACTTTATTAGTGTTTTTTTATTTTAAGAACGAAGTTTACTGAAATCGTTGGCTTTCATTACAAATTGAAATCTTTCCTATTCAAATCACGTGGTACGAACTGATCGCTCACTGGAAAAGATTTATTAATTGAAAATTCTCTAAAGGCTGCGCGACTTTTCCGGTTTAATTCGAGTTTTTTTAACTTTTCCCGATTTAATGGCGGTTATACCTTCGCAGTCACTTAGACATTTTTTTAGTATTTTTTTACCAAACAAGTCTGAAAAGGCCGTGGAAGCGTTTAGGACCAGACCCTCTAATTAAAGCGAGGCTGCCGGACCAGCCAACCCTTCCTGGAGGCTCTTGAGCCGGAAACATTCGAGTGCTTTTCGCGAGGTGCAATTATTTTCAAAAACAGATTATCACCCCTACGGCATCTGCGGAAGATGGTAAAAAAAAGTCAGTATGTGATTACGTAAACAGATTAAAAATGCTGTTTGTGAACTAAAAGGTGTTCATTAAATAGATGTGTATTGAGTGGGTTCTGCATTTTTAAAAAAGTAATCCATAAAAACCAAGTTTTTATTATACTCCCTTTCTTTGTAAAATATAGCAACAATTAAAGACGAACTAAAACATATAACATAACACTAAACTTACAGTAATTTAATATATTTCTAAAATGTCAGCTGTTTTGAGCTTTGATAAGACACTTCATGCTTTGAAGGTTAAATTCTAAAAACATTTGTCAGTCAATTTAGATTTTCGACATTCATAGTGAAGTACCTATTATGCATACCAACGGAGTAATCCAAATTTAGAAAATATTCCGCGACGTTATCGGGCCGACGCACACTGTGATATATTCCAAATCTAGCGGAACTTAATATAATGTATACTAATTTAATTTTTATCTCCGGATGTACTGAATAGATTTTTATGAAACTTTTTCTGAATATTTATAAATATATTCTTTATATGTAAACATAACTAAAATCTATTCAAATTCATAGAGTTTCATGCAAGAAAAAAAACAAAAGTCGGTTCATTTGACTTATATTTGCACAAATTGAGCTTGTTTTATATACAACATGTCACGTAATTTACGCAAATCCTGAAAGTGCTTTGTTAAGAATCGGCTACTGGTTTAAAATGTTCAAGCAACCATGACCTAATATCAATAGTTATGGAGATATGCAATATCAAAGTTTGCATTTTTTTTTCAGTATTTCTGACTTATTTTTTGCAAAAAGTTTAACTATCATTACAGTAACTTATATCGATTATGAAAAATTCATTTGCTTCAATACAACTTCAATAAAATGATAAAATCCTTGTTAAAAAAACTTTTTTCAATTTTTGTAATTAATCGAATCTTGCGAAGGGTGGAACTCTGTTTTCGCTTTCTTGACAAGATGGTAAGCTGGATAAATATTTAAATTTTTACCTCTCGACTGTTGTCTCAGTGTGTTATACTGGTGGGTACTCAATTTGGCATTGACCATTAGTGTCAAGGCGGCTTCTAGAGAGAGTTTGGCTCTGGTACTCCAAAAATTTGTCTCGCTTTTTTTATTCGAGTAGCTCAGTAAGGAGACTCAGCAGCTACCTCTTTCATTAGATTGGCTGCATCCCTTTTCCCGGATGATCTCAGACTAACTTCAGTAGCGACCGTTAATTCTTCTTGAGTTTTTGTAGAAACTAAATCTATGATTTTCCTCTTTTGGATTTTCGAAATACATTTTCGAATGACTTCCAAGGCCTACCTGATCTTGTACAGTCTCGTAAACCTGCTGAACTAGAGGACGGAAGCAGGTCGAGAAACTTAGAAGGCAACGATACTATATCTTCAAACCACCTATCATGTTCAGCTAAAAATTTCGATAATTTTGTACAGCTTTTCTCCAACTTCACATCTATTTTTGCGCTAAGACTGCTAACGTAAATTTTTAGTTCTCAAGGCGTGCATTTTGAATCAACCCGGTTGTGTTTTTGTATTACAAAAATCTAAATGCACCTGTTTTGATTCTCTTTTGCCACTTAAAAGCCATACTTAAAATATTTATCGTTTCATTATTGTAGGTACTCCTAAAGAAAATTAAAAAATCTCGTATGAGTGTCGAAAACACGTGCCGCCAAATTTAATGAAATCTTACAGAATATGAACCAAAGCAATAAATAAAATTATTTTCTCGTTGGGTACCCATGGATATTTTTTGTAAAATCAAAGCAAAGTCACACTTCTTCAAAAATATTACAATTTCGACATGTACAAGTAAATGGCTTTATATCTGGCAATAAAATATATATATTGTAATACAGTTTATTTTGTAAAGTAGCCATAGACGTGAAGATAAAATATATATGTAAATTAGTAACTGTACTTCAAAATAAATTAACTTTTTTTCTTGATGACAATGACTCAAATTAACGAACAAAGTTGCTGTCAGAATGACGGCCTGTGCAAGTGTCACTTTGCCAGGTTGTCATATGAAAACCTTGCTGTTATTTATCAAATAATTATCAAAACATATAGTCTAGGTAATTAGCTACTGTATATATTTTACTAATTTTTATTTGCTTGCTCTTTAATTTTTGAATAAAGTTCCGCTAGATTGCGAATATATTACAGTGTGCGCCGTAATCAAACTTTTCTAATGATTCCAATTTTAAAAAACCAATAAAATTTCTAAAAATCCGAAATTATACTATAATTATTAAATTTTTTTAGCGAAAATTTGATAGATCTTCTTGATCGTTGCCACGAGTCTACTTGCCAGGTTTCAGCTCGATTGGATCACGGAAAAAGGATCAAAAATCGATCCAAACTTTTTGTTGGCGGCAAGCGAGCAGACGCCACGAGTTAATATAAAGGGAGTAAAAATAACAATATAATACAAAAAAAAAAATATTCAATGGAATCGGGATAAATTTATTTGTTATTTTGAAAAATAATAATATTTCTAACAGTTTCTATCTATTGCAGACCAATGACAAATTTTTATCGCCAACGATAATTATTTTTAATTCATTCAATTTTGTAACATTTTATTACTCATTTACTGATTTTATTTGAACATTTGATTTTATTTTTTAATCTAGTTTGTCTTTTAAATCAAAATATTGATTTAAATCTTATGCTACAGGTAGTTAGATTTGTCGTAGTAAATTAAGTTAGCATTTTTTATACTCAATTTTGTATTACGAAGTCAAAAATTTCTACACCTTTCGACAATTTATTTACACAAAGGTACATCATTTTTCTATAAAGCCACCTCCCTTGCCAATTCCAGCGTTCTCCAAGCTTAAGTATTCCGTCCAGAAAAAGGTTTTCGGTTGGTCACGAAGCCACTTTTGCACCGTTTCCTGTACTTCTAAATTTGTGTTAATAGACGACCTTGCAAAGCATCCTTGAGCGGCCATCGAGATTTGATGTCAGTCCATTAACTCTCGAAGTTTGTCAGTTGTCAATTTGAGTCTCTCCAACAGCAGATGAAACAGAATATTTTTTTTGCAATTGGATGCCTTCTGTTTGTCAATTTCAAAATAAATCCCTTTGTAAAAATTTTGTTTCCTTCTACTACAACATGGTGCTGAGACTCAACTTTATTAAATCTCTAAGATGTATTTCATTGTAACTTATTATCTCATAAGCTTGACATTTGCGTAATATTTTGGAAAACAATAGAAATTAATTTTCACGAGGCTGAAAAACAGAATCACGCACTTCTGTCAAGTGACAGTTGTTTGAAGTTGGCACAATACTACCGAAGGATCTGGAATATACGAGAACTTGCTAGTAAATACTGAAAACGTCTGGATTACAGCAGAAGCCAATGTAAATACGACATACGGGAGTAAGGAGTGAGCTGTTTGAAAGCGGTTGACAGGCGATAACAAAGTGAAGGTAGCTGCGAGCGGCGGGTCAGGCCGGCCAAACGAGAGACCAGTGGTCCTAAGCAAGCGGTAATTTGACAGCGGAGATTCCGGAAAGTTCTTACGTAGCGAGATAAAACGAAGCGAAATTAATAAGTGCGAAAATAGGATGGAATATTCTAGTGAATAGTGAATAAAGTGTCAAAGCGAATATAAAATGTCTATTTACGAGTGATTTTGCGAAATAGTTTAATTTAAGGAATAGCGTTACATTTAATAGTGATAAGTGAATTTGTACGTTTGTTTAATTCATTAATCGGTATTCAATAAATCCTGTATTAAATCCCAGCATTTCATAAATTCGTCCTGCAGCCACGATACGAGACAATATATTAAAATAGGAATAAAATGATAGTAATTGAGATAGGAATATTACGAGATATATATATTTTATTTAGATTTTTTTTTCATAATATATGGTTATAAAAAGTAACGCTTTCTTTATATTCACTAATGTTCCCCTTGCACGTTCCCGCTCATTACAATTAATCCACTAAAATGCTTTCGGGAACAAAAATGATTCGGGTAGTATAGCACGTGCAATCACGTACACGAACCCTCATTTTATTCTCTCAATAATCGCGCTCAGGAAAGTAAGATAGAGTAAATGTCATTCAAATGTCTCTGTAAAATACAATACCGCAGTTTTAGACAGGATTATAATAGGAAACTAAATGTGCACCAGCTCCGTCGCCGCTTGATATTTCCCCCGCGGCCTCACGCGAGGGTGGCAACGTGATGTGCTATTTATTTCCAAGTCAGAAAATCAAACAATTTTTTTACCTACGATATTAAAAAAGAGAATATTAAAAAAAAATATTCAGCAGGTATATTGAGCGATTTCACTTTTTAAAAACTGAGAATTACTTAAGAGGTTACTCTACCCTAGAACAATAAAATGTAGGTAGAAAATAGGTGAGTTTTTACAATTTTTTTTATTGAAGTTATCTTCTTTTAAATTTTTTTGTTGTAAAGGAAGTTGTGCATTATAGCGGGAATGCGTATAGCGAGAAACAGCATGTAGCGAAAATGCGAGACCACGAAGTGCACTTGAAATTAGTGTTCCAGTAATATCTACGTATAAAATTTCGTTTGTATTCACGGCTCAAAAAAACTAACCCATAAAAACCAAATTTTTATTATACTCCCTTTCTCATTTACTAGTTGAAACAGGTTTAGCGCTTACCCCACGCGTTGGGCTTGAGTCGGGCGACGCTACGAAAGGGAATAATAAAAAATATCGAATAATCCAAAATTATACTATAATTATTCATTTTTTTAAACGAAAATTTGTTAGATCATTTTCATCGTCGCCACGAGTCTGCCTGTAGTTACAGCTCGATTGGATCACGTGAAAAAGGTTAAAAATCGATCCAAAGTTTTTTCGACAGACAAGCAAGCAGACGCTACGAGTTAAAAGAAAGGGAGTAAAAACGAAACTACACTATATATTATACTATATACACACTAGCCGTATACTCGTGAAAAATCATGGAACATAATTTCAATATTATTTATTTATATTTGTATATAAAAAAGTCTGTCAAACGTCGAATGTAAATTAATGGTTAAGCCGCAAACCATCAATTTATAATTTTATCTAAAATGTATAAAGTATATTTTTGACAGCCCCTACGATTGGCGTGTTCGAGGTTTGAGTCTCTCTACAGCCGTGTGTTTTTTAATTTTTTTTCTCGAATTTATTTTTTTTGCCACAAATTCCAGGAAGTTACAAAATTACGGGCTAGACAAATAACGAAATTTTTATATTTAGATTAAGAGCATGGCTTGTATAAGACGTGAACCTTTTTCGTTTGCCGACAAACTCGACAAAATAATCTATGATCAGTGTAGATTTTTACAACTCAATACTTTGAGCGTTATCAATATATTATAATTTTGTCTTTATTTTAGATAAGTATAACTTGTACCGCGCGTACATGAGTGCAAGAACGATTTTTTTTATTTTCACTTATTTAAAGTACATATTAAATTTTTTTTTTTCGTCTTCAAAAATAGCAAAATAATTTTGTGATGATATAATTTTATTAATTATATTATTTTATTGGAAAAGTGTCAATTTCCGTGGAGCCCCTTCTACGTGACTGAGACACAACTTCTCCATTGTATGTTTCTTCGAAACAGATCATATACCTACTTATTTTAGAAATGAAACATCTACAAAAGTGACCATTAATAATTTTAAATATAGTATTAATTGATGTATATTTAATTTAATAGTTTGTTTAAATGTCATTATTTGTCATCATCCTATCATCTCTTTGATTCTTGTGCATTGATTTCTTTTTATATTTTTTCTCTGTGGTTTATTTTGTAGTATTGTTAATCTTTTAATTATTTTTCATCAGTCAGAAATAGTTAACTAGTACTGTATAGAGTTTTATGTAGTTTTACGTAAAGATTCCTTTTTGATATACCGATCCACGAATTCTTCCTAAAAGTTTAATTCTTTTTGTTATTTTTTATGTTCGTTATTTTTTATTCTAGGAAAAGTTTAGTTTTTGGTCCATGATTAAATATTTTATGTCGATTGCTTCTTTAATTGCTTCTCTATCGATAATTATATTCAATTAGTGTATATTATAGATATCTCACAGAGACGAAACTGTATTAATTATGGGAAAGTAGGTATAGAAGTCATTTGGGTGTACACAGGACTTATGACCTGTCTTTTTATGGTTGGCTTAAGTGATCACTTTACACAATTGTAACATTCGCCATTTCCACCCATGATAGAATATACCATGCTTATTCATTTTTTGGAAGTTGTATATATGTTCAAATTGCGTAGAAAGCTTTCATATATGAGTTGTAAGCGCCTTTTCCATGCGGCCTGTACAAAGCCATTTTCATTCCCCTAAATCCCCACAGATGTCGCTAATGAGAAAATCTACAATTGATTGCGGAATTTTGGAAGCAATATACTTTTTTTGTGTAATGAAATTCATCCGAATTACTTGCATTACACTAGGATACGCCAGGAAATATTATTTCCAATTTTTTTGTTAAATTCCTTTTTACCAGTATTTACAATTCAGAATATTTTGAGTTTGTTCAAATCTTTCAGTGCTGGATTTATGTCACAGAGACATTATTAATCAATTAGTGTATATTATAGATATCTCACAGAGACTAAACTGTATTAATTATGGGAAAGTAGGTATAGAAGTCATTTGGGTGTAACAGGACTTATGACCTGTCTTTTTATGGTTGGCTTAAGTGATCACTTTACACAATTGTAACATTCGCCATTTCCACCCATGATAGAATATACCATGCTTATTCATTTTTTGGAAGTTGTATATATGTTCAAATTGCGTGAAAAGCTTTCATATATGAGTTGTAAGCGCCTTTTCAATGCGGCCTGTACAAAGCCATTTTCATTCCCCTAAATCCCCACAGATGTCGCTAATGAGAAAATCTACAATTGATTGCGGAATTTTGGAAGCAATATACTTTTTTTTTGTGTAATGAAATTCATCCGAATTACTTGCATTACACTAGGATACGCCAGGAAATATTATTTCCAATTTTTGTTAAATTCCTTTTTACCAGTATTTACAATTCAGAATATTTGAGTTTGTTCAAATCTTTCAGAACAGTGTGGATTTATGTCACAGAGACCATTATGAATCAAAGTTAGGGATATTAGGATATCGCACAGAGACGAAACTAAATTAATTATGGGAAGCGGTATAGAAGTCATTTGGGTGTACACAGGCTTATGACCTGTCTTTTTA